>BPLR01002068.1:0-76743 GCA_021605095.1 Caerostris extrusa
ATTTATTAATATTCAGATATTATAGGTTTCAATTAATAAAAAATAAACCGATTTTACTTTACATTAACCGAACATACAAAAATTAATAAATTATTTCTTAAATCGCTATAAAATAATATATAAATTATTTATATATTATTTATTATATCTATGCAAATACTCATACTAGAAAAAATATTGCTTGACATTCAATTTGAGACAAAGTAATGTAGAGTGAATTTTAGCAGTAAAATAAAAAAAGTAGATGCAAAATTATATAGATACGAATTAGATTTATTGCAAATTATCAACCACGAATTATAATTATAAATAAATATGTCTGGAAGCATTTTATTGGTAAAAATTTTGCTTTCTGTAATGTGTATATTGAACGGTGAATTTTTTTATAATTCAGTGTCATTTCATTTGAAAACTTGAGAAATTGTATTATTAACGATAATATTATTTGAGCCAAAAAAACTAGCCTTCTAAACCTTTTGGTTTGTATTGAATATTTGAATTCATTTCTTAAATAAAAAAATTATATTGTTGATTAAACTACATTAATATTATAATTCTAATTATATTAATTTAATAATATTAAATCAGAAAAAAATGCTTACCTGAAATTTGGACATTTGGGTCTATACATTTCAAAGTCAATTAATGCTTGTTGATAAAACATTAGAAAAAATATGCGTATACTGCTAATGTTAAATGCTGATAGTTCAAAATCAATATTATTTTATTTGCATTGGAGTTTTGTGGCGATGGCATTTCTGTATCGAGTTATAAGACATTTTAATTCTATTTTATTTTTTTTGCTCTACATTGTTGAAACTCTTGCCACAGTTATGTATATTGTAACGTCTCGGTGTATGCTGGACTTATAACGGCTTCAAGAAGAGGGCGACTTTCAGGTTCATGAGAGCACTTTAATTTTTATTTACAAGCAATATATGCATATATACAGTACTGTACAAAAGATGAAAATTAAAGTTAATTTGATTCACAAGTTCACAGTTCACTCTCCAAGGTTGAGGAGATTTTCCAGAGTTCTCAGAGTCTTTGATGAATCTAATGCACTGGTCTGCCCTAAAGACCTTAATTATTACAGAATCGTGATACATGAAACTACAAGGGCTCACTTTGTAAACAGGTGAAAAATCCGGCCTATTCAGTCACTTCAAAGGAAGAAAAATAACACTTCTGGATCGACTTGCCACCATAACTCTCTCCGTTCTTCACAAAAAAAAAAAAAATCCCTCCTTTTAAGACAATCCATCAAGGGGAGAGGGGCTCGCATTCCCTCACTTCTCTTTGGAGTAGACATTTCTCTTCGTGGTCTATCACCAATCCCGATGGAGCAATTCATGGTAGGGAATTTGATATTCAATTCGTAGTTGCTTCGACCCGTGAAGATCGCATCTAATTTCCTCATTATCCATGACACAGTTTATCTGCTCTCCGATTTGAGTGACAGGTTGTTCTCATTAGTACAAAAAATTCTAATTGGCAGCAGCAATATAACTATACATGATAAAGCTCGTCTGCTGTTAAAATTGGTGATGTGTTCATTATACACTGAAGTGACAAAAAGTCATGGGATAGCAACATGCAAATTTTCAGATGGCAGTAGCATCGCGTAGAACAAGTACTAAATGCGCAGTGCTTTCAGAGCTTTCATTTTCTGTTCAAGTTATTCATGTGAAGAGGTTTTGACGTGATGATGACCACGACGGGGGAATTAACAGACTTTGAACGCGGAATGTTGGTTGAGTTAGACGCATGGGTCGTATTGCCATTTCGGAAATCGTTTAGAAATTCAACATTCCCAGATCATCTGTGTCAAGAGTGTGCCGAGAGTATGAAATTTCAGGCATAACATCCCACCATGGACAGCGCAGTGGTCGACCGCCTGCATAACAACCGAGACCGGCGACGTCTGCAAAAGAGTCGTAAATTCTAACAGACAAGCAACACTGCGTCAAATAACGCGAAATCAATGTGGGACGTACAAGGGACTTGTCTGTTAGAACTGTGCGGAGAAATTTGCCTTTCTTGGGCTATTCCAGCAGAAGACCGACTCGAGTGCCTTTACTGACAGAACGACATCGCTTACAGCGACTCTCTCGTGGGCACGTGAGCATATCGGTTGGTCCCTAGATGAATGGAAAACCGTGGCCTGGTCCGATGAGTCACGATTTCAGTTGGTAGAGCTGATGGTAGGGTTCGAGTGTGGCGCAGACCCCACGGAAGCCATGGACCCAAACTGTCAGCAAGGCACTGTTCAAGCTGGTGGTGGCTCCGTAATGGTGTGGGCTGTTTCATGGAATGGACTTGGTCCTCTGGTGCGACTGGACCGAACATTGACTGGAAATGCTTATGTTCAGCTACTTGGAGATCACTTGCAGCCATTCATGGACTTCATGTACCCAAACAACGGTGGGATTTTTATGGATGACAATGCGCCATGTCACCGGGCCACAACTGTTCGCGATTGGTTTGTGAAGAACATTCTGGACAATTCCAACGAATGATCTGGCCACCTAGATCGCCCGACATGAATCCCATCGAGAGCATTTATGGGACATCATCGAGAGGTCTGTTCGTGCCAAAATCCTGCACCATCAACGCTTTCAATTATGGACGTCTATCGAGGACAGCATGGCTCAATATTCCTGCAGAAGACTTCCAACGACTTGTTGAGTCCATGCCACGTCGAGTTGCTGCACTTCGCCGGGCGAAAGGAGGGCCGACACGATATTAAGAGGGTATCCCATGACTTTTTCACTTCAGTGTATATTTTCCAAAATAACATACATTCCTCTCACCTCGGTATATAATGCCCAAATTTTTCTCTTGGAGGAAAAAATGCCAAAAATACCCACCAATCGATGATGAAGGTAGACATTGCTGCCCTAGAGGGTTTCTAGGTAAAATGATGTCGCAATAAGTAAACGGAAATGCACGATTTTTATAAAAGCTGTTTAAGACATCATTGAATATTCTCGAATTTGAAAGCAAGCCTACAAGGGACGCCGAAAAGTTGTTACAAAAACACTACAAAGGTGGTTTCGAATATGATTCCTGCGCGCTAACTGCTTACATTATCATTAGCCATGAGTTGATTGTTTTTAGAGATTAATAGAAACGCCATTATCTCTGCCATGTCCTAGAATGAATTTTTTACTATAATAATATAAATCAATTTAATTTTGTAACTCATTTTTGGTATTTATAAATATATTCTTCAAAACACAGTTTAAGTGTGCTTCATCACCAAAAATATTTCATTTTTAAAGTCGAAAGATTTTGTTTGATCATTAAATGTTTTTGCTATGAATGCATATGAAAAATATCTTAATTTTATGTGTTATTTGAAATTTTAATTTTAATTTTAAAGTTTTTTTAAATTTAAGTGTTATTTGAAGATAGAAATTTTATTTTTTAATATTTATTTAGTATTTTGACCGAGTGACTAGCGCTCTGGCACTCGGTAATCGAGCTTCGGGCTTTGCCTTGCCAGCGGTGCCTTTGGATGTTTGTAATGGTTCGGAATCCACCTTAAACCTTAGGTCCCTGTCTAATAGGATCTTAGAGCGTTGGGGGGGGGGTAGTGTTACTCGCGTGCGTTCGTAGCGTATCTTCAAGCTACACGTGCCCCTGGGTAGTGCTAAATGAATAACAGCGGTGCAGCCCTTGCTTATGGTAATAAGTCTAACTGTCGCTGTATTTGCTAACTGCATTAGAACAAAAGTATTTTTTTTTTTTTAGCGTTTAACATTTTTATTTTTGCTTTTTATAAATTTTTTTATTTTATTAAGTAATTTTTGGTTCCAATATTATTCTAAAACTTCAGCTAATAGGATGCCTAATCTGTTCACTGGGGCTTCCTTGAATGGCTGACGTTATACGACATGAGATTTTAATATCCGTTCGAAACTCACCTTTAAAAGCACCATACAAAAATGCTGACCGTATTACTTACTTTATCTCTCAAATAGAAGTATTTGTAAAATTTCAATTCAATAATATGATGAAGTAGGATTTGCGATTTGTAATATGTAATTTTTCGGGTATTTTAAGAAGCTTACATAACAATACAACTTTGAATGTTTTTATTTGATAAGTGGAGCATCTCTGTGTAAAATCTGATCTGTGTGAGACAATTTTTTTGAGCCGTTGATAAATTAAACTGTGCTGTTTTAAGGTGTTTTTGGATTTCTTCCGTTAGCTCACACTCTCTCTATATATATCTTGTTCAAAATTTCAATCGTTCATATACTTTTTATTCATCCACTCAAGTTCAAATACATTTTTTTTAACTTGTAGTGGATGACACTGGATGTTAATGCAGTTTCTTCAAATATTAATTCAGTAATTAAACTTAATTTTATTAATTTTAGTTTTTTTTTTAGATTTAAGGTGCATATATCTACCAATAGATGGCGCCAGATAAACTTAAAAAATGAATAAAAAATTATTTATAAAGGATTTCCTGCAATATAATGAAAAAAAAAAGTAGGAATTGTGTTAAATTTATTTTTTTTTTTTTTGTATTACTTGTTTAATAATAAATTTTAAAATATGAATGTGTTATTGTGACAAGTGACAGTTAAGGGATGATGACATAGGACGTGTCTGAGCCTCATAACTAAAAAAATTATTTGATTTACTAAGTTAAAAAAACATGCTGCAAATTTGTTGGTTTATTATCTTAGATGCAACTTAAAGGTAGATTTTAAACGATTAAAAATTTCAGTTCATAGAAAACAAGCCAATTAGAAATCTGATCTTATATCCACACAAACTTCATTGGCCAGCATTATACGCCATGAAATTTTAGTCGCAGGTGAAAATCTATCTTAGAACATCGAAATTATTTCCAATTTCCTCGGGACCATCAAAAGGTCTTTTTGACCAATATTTATCGTGCTCATGCCTAAAATGGTGACATACGTAATTTGATTAGCTTCTTCAGTTTTCAGGTTTTGAATCGCGCTCAGGATTTTTGAACTCGACAATATATCTTCTTGGTCACAGAAGATACGTGTAAATTCAAATTAAACAAATTACTACATATAAATTGCAATAAGTATAAAAATTATACATATCGTAATATACAAAATTGTAATTATACATTTGCAAGTGTACAAAAACTAGTCATAACAGGAAACAACCCAGCATGTGCAACACAAATAACCTGAATTGTCTCCCTTTTAAAACTCTCTTTCTTTCAAAAATCTGGGAGGAAATTATTCAAGATTCAAAGTGCATATAAAAATACAGAAATGATACTAAATTCATTAGATAAACACATATATCAAAAGATTGGTAGATAAAGAAAACACAAAAAATTTATATGTAAAAATATACAATAACAGGATGCAAAACATGCTGTCCAGGAAATTCATAAAACCTGAAATAAATTAATAAAAGTAAAAAGAGGCATTTATAAAAACTCAAAAGAATTTAATTATAACATCTGAGAATAACTTTATCAAATAATATGCACCCTCACAATATTATAAACCATGTAATTTCTACTGGTTAGATCAAAATACATCTACTAGTTAGTCAAAAATACATCAAGCGACGTATCTCGATATCATGGGGTAGACAAATAACCTTCCATTTTTTACATACTACTCCTCCTTTTTTCCTCTCTTAATAAAGAGAGCATCTAACATAATTACAAAGATGTCTAGCGTCAAAGAAGAATTAAATTTGGAGGACATCCGTTTCAGTCACTGCTTTTCAGAAACGAAAAGATTCCAGGATGATAATGATAACATATGTAATCTTCTCCTCCAGAAGACAACATATGTAAAGTCCACGCAGAAGACAATAATTTTTTTTTTCATCTCTGGTTATTTGTAAATGACATATATACGTGATACAACCGATATACAACTACAAAAAGTCTATTATAAAATTTAAATGATAATTTAAAAAAGAAACATATTAAAAAACATATTTAACATCTATCTTTTAAAAAAAAAAAAATTAATATCCGTTTTATAAAATGCAACTAAATTTATCAAATTTTTTTTTTTATCGTATTCATAACAAGGTTCTTACGATTTAAACAATATTTATTAAATTACACTGGAGAAATCTCCACAGCAATTATTAAATAGTTTTAAACTAGATGCATTAAAATTATTTTTGAAAGAATAAATCAGCCATTCAATTTAGATGCATTAATCGAAAAATAGCTTATTAAAATTGTTACGCTAGACATAGAATATGAAATCAATATACCGTGGCATATTTTTTTCATGTTATTTGATTTCTGCAAAGGGAATATTTTTGCCAATTTAAGGAATTGCTACAAAAAATGCACCGAAACCTTAATTGATTCTATCATAAAACAGGCAATCATTTACAGAAAAAGGAACTGAATTTAAATGTATCTACAAATAAAGTCACTTTTTGGAAATAATCAAATGTAGTTGCTGATTTAATCAGTCGAGTATTTGCATATTTTTTAAATAATAGTATTAGCGTAAATAGTTTTTGAACGAATATTAATGAAAAATCCTATTTCAGGTTAAGGTAAATTAGCAATTTAAACAGAAGAAAAATCAATTACTTTATTTAAAAATATAAGTTCAAATGCTCGCTTAAAAAAATTTAAACCAAATTATTTTTCAGCAGAATAAAATAATTGAATAATATACTACTAATTTTTGATAATAATAATAATGAGTAGGAAGGGTAGTTTTATGAAATATTATCTTTATTCTCCAAAACAAAATGATAAAATTTTATTAAGTGCATAGATTGAAATCCACATTTTTCTATATATTTGTTGAAGATAATTAAATTTTAAACTCGTACATTTTTCAAAAATCTCGTTCTATATATATATATATTATATATTTATGTATGTATGTGTTGTTTTAAGTCAGCTGACAGTTAGTCTTTATGCCATAAGCAAGGGCTACACCGCTGTTACTCATTTAGCACTACTCAGGGAGCACATGTAGCTTGAAGATATGCTGCAGACGCGGTAATATCACCCCCCACAACGCTCTACGATCCTATTGACCGGGACGTACGGTTTAAAGTGATTCCGAACCCCTACAAACATCCGTGGCAACGCCGGGACTCAAGAACCCACAAGGCTGGATGGAAAGCTTTCGTATAGGCCACGGAGGCAAAAAGATGCCCACTGATGCGTTTTTGGAAAATAGAGACACTATACATTAAATTTACTTCAAAAAGAAAATTTATTTTTAAAAATACTGAGAGACAGGGAACATAATCAAGCATCAGCTTTAAAAAAAAATAGAATAAGTTTAGATGTTAGATAGAATTCTAATATTTGGTATTTATTGTTTTTTTAAATTTAGATATTAAAAAATTATTTATTCAGTGTTTTCTATTTTAATCGTAATTTAAATATCATCACTGACATTTCGATTAAAATTTGTGTTAAAGATTGTAAACAATGTTTCCGACTTAACTGTATAAACATAGTTGCATGTTAAACTATCAGTTATAAAGTGGGTATTCCACTAACTACTAGCAAACATTACATGAGAGTTGTACATCATGCCGCCCCATACTTTCATATAAGGTTTTTAATCAATGTTTATTCTTTCTATATTACATATCTTTGGTTTCACTTATGATTCTGATAGCTACATATGATAATAGCACAATTTTAATCTATCTTAGTATTAAATGTATTCTTTAAATTCATAATTGAAAATTTTTTTGTTTAAATTTTATATGTTATTTTCCCTGTCTATAATTTTTTAACTGGCAGGAAACTATCTAATTTTGAATAAAGGACATTGCGTATAGTAAAGTCTAAGAGATCAGAAACTTTATAGATAACTTACTAGCCTGAATGACGAATTGCGATCTAAATGATTTTTTATAACAATATATTTATTGCCAGAAACATGAATTAAAACAAATATGATTGGTGTTGTATAATACATTAAAACGCTCAAGCCTGTTTGTGTTAACACATATTAATGGGCAAACATTTTTAAGTATGATTATAAAAAATATCAATAAATAAGGATACATTTTTATAACGTCTGCTAAGTGTCCCTGAGTTACATAAGGTGGATGTACTATACTGTGGGGCATCGATACTTTTGGAAACATCTATTACTGCCGAGTCTAAACATGAATTGGGTTGAGCTACAGATCTATTAACTGTCATGATTAATGAACTTTTTTTTTTCTAATGCAGCTGGCAAACAGGTGGACAGTGGTCTTTAACTGCCTAAGGCAAGCGCTGCTCAGACGTACTCACTTCGCATGACCCAAGGGGGTGTAACTTGAAGATAAGCCACGGACGCAAAGTAATGCCCTCAACGCTCAACGATCCTGTTAGACCGGGACCTACGGTTTAATGGATTTTGAACCACTACAAACAACCATGGCACCGCAGGACTCGAACCCGAATCTGTTTTTACCGAGCGCCAGAGCGTTGAGCCACTCGGCCATTCATGATTTAATACACTGTGAAGTGAGAGTTGCACAGCGTCATTCTTTCCTACAGGCAGAAAGGTATACCACGGCAAGCAAATAGCTCATCGAAGAATGAACTGCTGTTACTGCTGAATTTGTTTTGATCCATGACAACGCACGACCTGGTACTGTGTTGGAAATCGAGCAGCTTGAACAATTTCAATGGAAAGCTTTCATTCACCCGGTGTACATTCCCAGACTTGGCTTCGATTGACCTTTTCCTCCTTTGACAACTGATGATAGAGGGACCGAATGGCCGAGTGTCTAGCGCTCTGGTGCTCGGTACGACAGGTTTTGGGTTCGAGTCCCGGTGGTGCCATGGATGTTTGTAGTGGTTCCTAATCCACTTTAGGCTGTAGGTCCCGGTCTAATAGGATTAGCGTAGAGCGCTGCGGGGGCATTGTTACTCCGCGTCCGTGGCTTATCTTCAAGTGACACGCGCCCCCTGGGTCATGCAAAGTGGTAACGTCTGTGCAGCACTTGCCTTAAGGCATCCAAGACCAAGCTGTCTAAGTGTTTGCAAGCTGCATTAGAAAAAAAAACAACTGATGATAGAGATGGGAGGATAGAGCTTATACACCAATGAATAGTTTCAAGACGCTGGCAGCAACTTATCATGAAAAGACTATTGGAAAACTTATTCACCCGGAGTGACAGATGTTTCAATGTTCACGGCTTGTCTTTATTTAATGTGCCCTTTGGAAATTTAAAAAAAAAAAAAACTTCCATACAAACAATTTTATTCATAACTTTAACACATTTCTACAAATATTGAATCAAATGCTGAAACATTAATAATAAATATAAAACTAAAACATTAACTTTAATTATATATGTCAAGCATAAAATGTTTTTATACTGAATTATATATTTTGGAATGGTATACATACATGTTTGATATTTTTCGTAGGATCTCTTTTTGTGAAACCGTGACCAAGATAAAAGTGAATGCATGTGGCTCACGGCTTCACAAGTTCATATATCGTTGCTATATATGATAAAGTTTCATGATTGAAAAATGAACGCGTTTGTTCAGTTCTAAACGAGTTCAGTTCACTTTACTATACGTTGAGATGGATGAGAGGTTCTTTATTCTCACTAATACGAGCATTCCTTTTATTAAAAGCTCCAGGTAAATATTTTGGTAAATCCCAAGTTTATGGTTAATCCATTCCATGATTATCCAAGAATGGGTACTGAAAATCTCTTTGCTGTAATGTTCTTTCATTGAGTTAGTACAGAGAACCATGTGAACTCATAGGTAACATATGTTAGAAGTAGTTATTGCATACGGTTGTTGTATAATGTGGGTAAAGAGTAGCAAACTATTTATTGTTCCCTCTAGGTAACACATATATATACAAAAGGGGCTAATCAAATAACGTTCCCTGCTTGTAGGTATATGTAACTCATGAATGCAATAAAACCAAATATCATCTATGGAATGTGGAAGGCATGGGAAACGAAAAAGAAATTGCTAACAGGAGTTATTTTAGTGCTATCGGAACCAAAAAATAGGTTCATAAGAGCAATCAAAGTAAGAAAATTGAATATGCAAAATTTCATCTTATGTTCGTATAATAAAAAAATCCTTACAATAAGGAATGACATTCAGTAAGAAAGTACCAGAAATTAATGTTTTCAATAAAGTTCTCTGAACCAAGCGCAGAGTTTTCAATGGGCTCTCTTTCCCACAATTTCTCAGATTCAATGTGTTGCATAAAGATACAACACATTGAATCTTATATACGTTCTCTAGTGCTGGCCTTAAACTGTCATTTTAAATGCATGTAATAGTCTTTTTTTTTTTAATTTTTATATTCTCTTTTAAGGAACATGAGTTTTAACGTCCCCAACATACATACCGATTTAAATTATCCACACAGTTAAAAGTCACATGGAATAATGACTCTGTAACGCTGCAACGGTAAATCTATTAAGAAAGTGAAAACTTTTCACTCAACTTGTGGAAATTGTATCAAAAACTCACATTTCTGCAACTTTTTGTACTTTTTTTTTCCAAATTTATCTCCCTATGCTTTAATAAGGGGCTTGATGGCCGAGTGACTGGTTCTCTGGCGCTCGGTGTTCACAGGTTTCGGATTCGAGTTTCGGCGGTGCCATGGATGTTTATAGTGGTTCAAAATAGATTTTAAACCGTAGGTAACGGTATAATAGGACTGTAGAGCTTTGGGTGTCGGGCTGACAACCCCATCCCGTAAAAGGAAAATATCTCTTGTCTAGAAATCTGCTAATAGGCAGACGGCCTTGACCTATCATGGGACTGCTGCGTCACTGATGATGTGATGCTTTATTTAATCTACATATAAAGTCAGATTTTCATTTAGTTCGTAATGTAAATTATTTTATGGCCACCATGAAGTATTAGTGAAAAATATGTTCTTAAGTACAAAGAAAAACAATTGTCGTTAAAAACCTTTCATTTAATTGAATATCAATATTCAATGCTGATGGCATTCATTCAATTGAATACCTTCATTTCATTGTAATTCTCTGTAGAAACGCTGCAAAGGTATTATTCAGCCACTTTATCTCAAAATGCTCCATCTTAAATGTTGTTTCTTTATCCAGACACTGAACCATTATTTCGCTAATTATTTCCCCCCGATCAGACACGGCTATTATGTGCGAAGGGTAGCAGGTTGAAAAAAGGGTCTCCCAAACGATATCAAACGACAGTGTTCTTTTTATCTGAGGCCCCAGAAAAATAGGGGCCGTGAAAAAGTAACGAGCCGAGCAAAGAGCCCCTCCAGAAGCCAATTACTGCTGAAAGCTGGCGGACGTGTGATTACTGCAAGATGGAGTGCATGGAAACAAACAGGGCCCAAGATAAGTTGGCCCTCCCTTATCTGGGCCGGAGATAAGTCCCGGGGAAGTGATGAGGGGTGGCCCGACTTGAAAGGCAGAGTGAAGGACGGCTCCCGGCGCCCGTGAGCTTTAACTAATGGACCCTGATAATCGCTCGCCATTCACTTCATCAAAAGAAGAAGTGGAAAAAAGCACAGAAAAAAGCGTGCCACCTCACATTCTGATCGGAATCATTATTTCAGAAGTCATAAAAGATGCACTCTGACTGATTTGCACTCAGGAATCGTGATGGGTGGAATGAATCAATTGTAGTGTGTAAGATGGCGCTATTGATACCTTTTCAAACCCTTAAATAATTGCCCCTAGTGTGTTTCTCACACTTCAACGCGACGATGTTTTTCCAAAAAATTCAGTGTTTCCTGTGCTAATCGAGATTTGACTCGTTTGAGGCCCAAAATGGAATTGACCGATCCTTTTGAAATTCCAACATCATCAGCAAAGGTCTCTAATTGTAAATCGACGGTTTGCAAACACCTAATCTTTAATTTTTTGGACTGAGCTTCGTCGGCTGAGGTTGATGGTCGACCAGAGCGCTGTCTTCAACGCGCTCTGTGCCTTCTTTGAACTTTTTATACCATTTGTAAACAATTCTTTGCGATCTAGGAATGCTCATCGAATGCCTTCTGCAGCATTCTATACGTTTTCGCTAACAAAATTGAATACAAGTTCTTCTCTCAATTAATTCAGACATTTCAAAAATCGGCGGAATTAGTTTTAGAGTCTCACAAAGCCAAGCGTAACTCAAACACTAATTAATATTTTGACGTCAAATTTCACACAGATATCAATTACAGTGCCAGCAACCTAAAAAAGAAAAAAATTGAAATTCCATTCTTCCAGGAAATTTAAATTGAAAATTGGTCACAGTAGTACTCCCATCTATTGTACTCATATGCTAAATCGTGATTACTCTTGGTGATACTATACATGTATTGCAGATTCAATGTTGCCAAGCCCGAAATACGATATTGTAACGTCTATACTAGACTTATAACGACTTCAAGAAGAGGGTCACTTTCAGATTCATGGGAACATTTTATTTAAGAGCCTTATATACATATATACAGAATTCTTTACAAAAAATGAAAATTAAAAATATAAATTTGATTCACAAGTGTAGTTCACTCTAAGGAAGAGAGATTTCCAGAGTTCTCGAATCTACGACAAATCTAATGCACTGGTCTGCGAGAGACCTTAATTATTACACGGAATGATACATATAAAAACATAGGCCTCACTTTGTAGAACAAGCGGAAACACCGGCCTATTCAGTCCCGTCAGAGAAAAAAGGAAAACATCACTTCTGGTCGACTCGTTGCAGAACTTTCTTTCTTCTTTACCAAAAACCTCCTTTTAAGACAATCCGTCAAGAGAAGGAGCCAGCTTCCCTCACTTCTCATTGGAGTAGACACATTCTCAGCCCACGGTCTATCGCCCATCACGAGGGTACAATTCATTTATGTCAATTGGTTAATATTCAATCTGCAATTGTTTTCGACTTGTGAAGGTCCCACAGACCTTCGCTAATTTCCTCATTATGCATGATGCCGAATATTTGTTATCAGATTTGAGTGATTTGGTTGTTCTCATTACTACAAAACACTAAGGCATGTAATATAACTGGCCAATAAAGCTGAGTCTGCTGTCAAATTTGCGTGATGGGTTTATTATATATTTACCAAATAACATACATTCCTCTCCGCTGGGAATGAAATGCCAAAACTCTTCCGAAGTGAAAAAATATTCTACAATATCATTATTGTACCACTGCAATTTTGGACGATCATCCTCAATTGTAGCTACAGGAAGGATCGCACTCTATTCCGTGAACTCGAATGAAGAACATTTCGGCTTGCAAACTTACATTGCTTCTATTCAGCTTAGTCATGGGAACCTTTATTTAACCTCACTTTTGAGTTTCATTGATGAACTTGTTTCATATCTCTTACTTGTATCCAAATATCATTAATAAGATCGTGCGAAAATTAATATTTAATCCATGACAAATATGTTTTGTATTACCTTGCATTATGGCTTACTTTATTATTGAGGGCCTGTCTATAATTTCCAAACAAACGATGTTGATCACGGAACACGAACCGTAAAGCTCTTTTGTTTATGCCAGGAGTGGCCAACCCGCGTCCCGCCTTGAACATTTTTGCGGCACGTGAGAATTATCACACCTTTACAAAATATATTTATTTTATAATGGCCAATATCTATATCTATATATCTATATCTATATATCTATATATCTATATCTATATATCTATATCTATATATCTATATCTATATATCTATATCTATATATCTATATCTATATATCTATATCTATATATCTATATCTATATATCTATATCTATATATCTATATCTATATATCTATATCTATATATCTATAACTATATATCTATATCTATATATCTATATCTATATATCTATATCTATATATCTATATCTATATATCTATATCTATCTATATATCTATATCTATATATCTATATCTATATCTATATCTATATATCTATATCTATATATATCTATATCTATATATCTATATCTATATATCTATATATACAGGCCAAAACATTATGACCACCCCACATTTTGCAATGAACTCGCCTGGATGACGTGGAAGGCACGTGATCAGGTGGAAGTGGTATTTAACTGCTGCTGTAGAGTCTGAAGAATCATTCTTTCACATACTTCTGGGTGTGATGGAACACACAGAAGTAAAGAAAGGTGACAGAGTGGTCATAATGTTTTGCCTCTTGAGTGTATATATCTTTTATCTCTCTCTCTCTCTCTCTCTCTCTCTCTCTCTCTATATATATATATATATATATATATATATATGGCCCTCAGTGAGATCTCTCAACGCGCTATCTGCCAGGTAGCTCTGTTGCTTCATGGAGGACTAAGTTTTAAAACTTTGTAGGCTGAAAAGTTCGTAGGCTAGCATAGAAAAATTCTGTATTTTGATAGAATTTGATTTTTATTATTCAATATAGTCTTCGAGGGGCGATACAACGATTATAGCGGTCATACAATTTTCGATACCATTTTCTAGTACTATTTTTCTTTAGCCTCAAAAATAGGCTTCGGTTTCGGCGATTACCTCTTCATCGGCGCGAAATTTCCGCCCAGCGAGCATCCTCTTGAGGTCTGAGAACAGAGAAAAAGTCGCTGGGGCCAGATCTGAAGAATACGGTGGATGCGGAAGCAATTCGAAACCCAATTCATGCAATTTTGCCATCGTTTTCATTTATTTGTTATACGGTGCATTGTCTTGATGAAACAGCACTTTATTCTTCAAATGAGGCCGTTTTCCGCGATTTCGTCTTTTAAACGCACCAATAACGCTACGTAATAGTCGCTGTTTATGTTTTCCCTTTTTAAGATAGTCAATGAATATTATACAAGCTTATCCAAAATATTGATGCCATAACCTTGCCAGCCGACTTTAGCGTCTTTCCACGCTTTGGCGTCGGTTCATCACGTGCAGTCCACTCGACTGACTGTCGATTGGACTCCGGTGTGAAATGATGGAGCCATGTTTCATCCATTGTCACATATCGAGCAAAAAATTCGGGTTTATTACGTTTAACAGCTCCAAACACTGCTTAGAATCTTCAATTCGTTGTTGTTTTTGGTCGATTAAGGGAGCTGAGGCACCCACTTTGAACAAAGCTTTCGCATATCCAAATTTTCATTCACGATATGTCCAACACGTTCCTTTGATATCTTTAGGGTCTCAGCTATCTCAATCAACTTCGCTTTTACGGTTATCAGAAATTGTTTTGTGGACTTTTTGATGTTTCCGTCGGTAACAGCTCTTTAGGGCGTCCACTGCGTGCATTGTCCTCGGTGTTCATTTCGCCTCGTTTAAATTTAGCAAACCACTTCTCTACGGTTGATTTTCCTGGTGTAAAGTCCGAATAATGTTTATCAAGCCAAGCCTTCAATTTTTTTTTTTTTTTTTTTTTTTTTTTTTTTTGCCAAAAAAAGCAATGCTTTATTAATACACGAAAATTCCTTTTTTATCCATTTTTTCAAACTAACAAAATGTGCTTCACTAAAAATGCTATAACTCACATACTAAAAGTGCGAAAAGCTGTCAAATTTATACACGTGTCTTTTGAAGGTTAGGGCTAACTAAAAATTATATGGATTTAATACTAGTAGCACCATCTATGTGTCAGCCTATGAAACTTGTCAGCCTACCTGTTACGTCTTTTTTTTTTTTTTCAGTGATCTTAAAATTAAATTTGATAAAAAAATTTTAATAAATGAATAAGTCAAACATAAATGCATACATGATTTTTATTTAACATCATTACATGAAAATGAAACACATTTTAAAAAATTGCTAGCTTATCTTACATTTCTAACATTTATTAGTATTCATAAAATAATTTCAGTTTTTCCTTCGTAAAAACTAGTTGAAGAATAGGTAAGGGCCCCTTTCCGAAATATGGTAAAATATCAGTCAACTACTTTTTTGTATAAAATGGCAGATATTTTAAAAATTTCTACTTTACTAATAATACATTTAATTATATAAAATAATTATCTTTAAAACATGTAATTCTATAAACATATTGATAAAAAGATCTTATTATTGAAATAATTTTAAATCTTAAAGGAGTCAATTCATTTATCTTGAAAAAAATGTTGTCATTCATTACATAAATAAATAAGTTTTATTTCAAACATAGGATTTAAGAATATTTCTCTGTTTAGAGTTTAAATTGAAAAAAAAATTGAACAATTGTAAGTTTTATGTCCACACCGAAATTGCTGTGACGGTACTAACTTTGCACTTTCTTCATATCATGTAAGAAAGATGTGCGTCCTTTACATGGCACACTCATTTGGCATTTGAATAACTCATTTTTATTTTATATATCCACTCCAATTTATTATCTAATGAATATATTTAGCCTGTCATAAGCAACACTCATCAACAACGTTGAAATGATTATTCAATTTCGTTTGCATGTATTACTACTAGTTTACCACTTATATAGTAGATTTTTCTCCATAGACTAGAGCCCTTTAAAACGCGTACCAGTTTAATGCAAACATGGATTGAAACCTATATTTCAATATATCCAAGTTCTTTAACATCTGTGCAAGTATCCTTCAAAATACAGCATCTATACATGTGTATCTGGTATCTGGCACAGGATATTTTGTGCAAGTATAAAAGAAACTTGGAACAGGGGTGCACGTGAGTTACGTTTGATTTCGATCATATTAATGTACATGAATGTGTTCATCAAGTTACAGAAATCGGACACACAAATCGGATTTTTATGGGCTGTTGGAACATTGTCGTGGTCATCTCTAGGTTTGTTAAGATACCTATGGATCGATTTTGTAAAAGCATCGGAGTTAATCTCAAAACCATATATAACTCATGCAGACAAATTTATATCAAAAACTATGATCTTGAAATGTTCGTCTTACATCCAATCATTGAAATGTAAAAGAGTCTCCTTTACATCCAACCATTTGTAAGAAAAAAAGATCCCAACAAAGTCATCCATAGGAAAATGAAACCCTTGTACAGGAACTGAGATAGTGTACACCAGTATAAATAATAATAATACACATGTATCTGGATCCAAATACATTAAGTGTCATTGATCTATTTATAATTGTTTCACATGTTGTTGAAGCGATGACACTACAAATCATTAGATAATGGATAGTATTGAGGAATCATGAACAGAATGTCTTATCCACTTTCGAAATCTTTCGTTCTTGAATGAACCGAATAAGTAAGAGTAGCTGAAAATCCACCACTGATTGGACATCCACTATCGTCGCCAAGCTTTTGAATGTGGACAGAACTGAATATTTTTCTTTCCGCTCATAATTCGATGAATCGGACTTTTGTCCACGATTATAGAGTCTACACAAACCGACGAATCCTTCATAATAGGCTGATGATAAACCCAAGGGCAGAGAAGACGATCCACCTAAATAGATGGAAAAAAGAAATATTATAAATTTATGAATAATAAAATTTCCAATTGCAATATGGTAAAGTTATTGTTTAGAGGATTTCGTTTTAGTGTACTTTTTGTAGTGGATAGATTCTTAATATGAGATTATGGTCCTTTGGATTTACATAATGTTAGATGATGAAAACTGTTAAATTTAACATTTCTCATGTTAATATATGTTACTAAATGTAACAGTATTATTAGTTATAAGTAGGATTATTAATAAAAATAGCAGATTGTTTTATATTACATAGAAATTTTGTCCAAGATGTATAACAACAATATAATCTTAATGTTAATATTATTATAGCACACAGGAATATATAACATAAGGATGTAACGTACATATAACATGTAACATATGGATATAACAATAAGGGATGTATAATGTAATGTATCCAATATAAATAACAAAATTATTTTCTATCACATGACAATTTCGTTCAAAAAAAAAAATATTTAACTATTTACATAACATTTGAAACGTACTTTTTTATATTATAATAGAGTTATTTATAGAAATAACACATTTTCTATTCCATCACACTTTCATTGAAAATAGATGGCAATAGTATTCGAATTGAAAAATATTTTCTAACCAATATTAAAACATGCTACAGCATATAATGTATTTTACCATATTATTCAATGCACTTGGGGGGAATTACAACAATTGTGCCGTTGTATCAAATTATTTTTAATTTAACTAAATTATTTAGATTTTATTAATTTAAAAATATTATTGTGAGAAACAGTTTCGTAGCTTTTCTTTTTGTAAAAGGGGAGGAAACTAAAGTGAAGGGAACCAAAAAGAAGATACTACTTTGTCCAAAATGTAAGACCAGTTTACAATTTAAATTTCCCGCGCTTCAATTTTTTTATGTTTTTAGGTTCCTGGCACTGTGCTGACATCTGTGTGAAATTTGACGTCAAAATATTCATTAGTGGTTGAGTTACGCTTGGTTTTGTGAGACGCTGAAACTGATTCCGGCGATTTTGAAATGTCTCTTCAATTGACTCAAAACGGTTTTCCTGGAGTGGTCTTTTGAGTTTAGGGAATAGCCAGAAGTAGCAGGATGCTAAATTAGGTGAATACGTTGGTTGCGGAACAAAATTGGGTTTCATTTTTGGCGAAAAAGTTACGATGAATCAATGCAGTGTGAGCTGGTGCATTCCGTGTTTTCGGTACCAATCAAGATTTCATGTGTTTGAGACCCAAAACATCTTTTAAAATGGAATTTTGAAATTCCAACATCCTCAGCAAGGTCTCAAATTGTAAATCGACGGTATACCAGCACCAAATCTTTAATTTTTTGGATGTGAGCCTCGTCGGTTGAGGTTGATGGTTGACCAGAGTGCTTTTTTCTTCTTCAACGAATTCTCTGCCTTCTTTGAACTGCTTATACCACTTGTAAACATTTCTTTCCGATACAGGGATGCTCACCGAATGCCTTCTGCAACATTCTATACGTTTCCGCAAACAAAATTTAAAAAATTAAGTTCTTAATTAATTAATTCAAACATTTCAAAAATCGCCGGAATCAGTTTTACCATCACACAAAACCAAGCGTAACTCAAACACTAATGAATATTTTGACGTCAAATTTCACACAGATGTCAAAGACAGTGCCAACAACCTAAAAAAAGAAAAAAAAAATACCCTATGCGCGGAAATTTAAATTGAAAACTTACTTTTGGACACAGTAGTAGATTATGATTTTAAATATTTCTGATATAATATATAACTCAGCAATTTTGTTGCAATATAGCATCTGAAAAGATAATATTTGGTTTGTTACGCCATATTTGTCTAAGTTCTTGCCACATATATCCAATTTTAACCTGTCAGATACAATCGTGGAAACGAAATCCTTATTAAAAATATTAATCATATTTATATACCTATCGGCTGAAAAGCAAAATAAAAAAATCTGACATTTGGGGGAAGAGAAAGAACGCCATCCGGTTGTTTTGTTTATTTATTTTCAAATTAAATTTTCTTGTTTGACCTTGAAGGGTTAAAAGAAACAAAAAGTTACCAATTTTTAACCAGTTTTAGGTTCAGAGCATATATGTATATTGGATATATGTGACATATATAGTCCAATATGGCGTAACAAACTAAATGTTCTCTTTAGTATCTCTCGTATATATATATATATATATATACGAGATATATTTGTATTATATATATATAATGATATGCACGCAAGAGCCAAAACATTATGACCACCTGTCAATAACGAGTTGGCCCACCTTTGGCGCGCAACACAGTTTCCACCCGCCCTTGGCATGGATTAATACCACCACTTAATACCAGTTAAATACCACTTCCACCTGATCACGTGCCTTCCACGTCATCCAGGCGAGTTCATTGCCAAATGTAGTGGTGGTCATAATGTTTTGGCTCTTGAGTGTGTATATAATACAAATAATATTTGAAAAAATTTAAAATTATTACCTATCCACAGAATTCCATCTGTATTTAAGTCTGTTGTTCCGTCTCTGATATGTTGGATACTAAGTGAGTTTTGTCCACTCGTATCTCTCCCATTCTCTTCTTCCTGTAATCGAGAGAAATAAACTTATTATTCAGTAAAAACTTCGGAAAAAGCGACCACTTTTCTTTTCCTATGAATAATAGAAGTTTAGGAAAGGTGGTCTCACAGAAAAGTTAACCTTTTTCTACAATTATTAAACAGATGATTAATATTTTTTTTTTTTCAAACTGCATTATTCTTATTTATTAACCTATTAAGCGGCCAGCTTGCTATAACATGCGTGATTTGCAGAAAAATAGCTATCATGCTGGAGAGCTTCAAAGTCTTCAATTTCATTGTTGAATATTGTATTGCTTACTTTTTTTTAAAACAACTTCATAAGTAATTGTTTTTTTATTATTTTCAAATATCAGATATTTTTTTTATAGAATTAAAATAATGATCTACTTGTAGTGAGGTTGAAAAACAAATACTTAAGCTCTACTCCCTTAACATTTCAGGAAAGGTCATGAATAAAAATCACAAAAAATTGTCTTTAGTTGTTTTTAATTAACAAAGCTTTTTTATTGTTAAACAAAATAATTGCGAATTAATAATAATGTTTTACCTCTTTATACGTTCTTATTTAAGATGTAAATTATCTTTTTTTACGTGTAAAACAATTTTTTAATTTGATGCCATACACATGCGCCATTTTGTTACTTCGCTCTTGCTGACGTAATCTCTCTTTCATTTTTAATTTTTATTTAAATGTAAATTACCTAGCAACTAAAAGATTATTTGTTAATGCATGGCTTTCATATTAGTCTGCTAAATTCATATTGAAAATTTATTTGAAATTCATAATTATAAAAATGTTTGATAAACTCATTTTTTTTATTTAAAAGGAGTTTAAAAATTTAAAACAATAATATTTTCTATTCAATATGCACTCTTTTTTTGAATGTAAAAAAAAATATATATATATATAATAAAAATAAAATAAAAATATTACATCCACAAAGCGACCAAATGAATTTTTTTTTAATTGATATAATAAGTAAAGTTCATAATTATAAAATTGCTTAAAGCTTAAAATTTTTTTTATTTAAAAGTTTAAAATTCAAAAAATAATATTTTTCAAGCATATGGAAAATTAAAAATGTTTTTATTTTCTTTGCAGCTGGGTAACTCTGGGTCATACTGTTAATGGTACACAAAATATTCAACTGTTTACTATTTTTGTTGAACTGAAACACGTTAGAATGTACATGATATTTCCATTGAGCCACGTATAAATCAACACTTATAAATCCTCATCATATGTTTTGCATAATAGTTATATTATTAAATTCCATACCACTGTTTGAATGTAAAAATATTATGTATCCACAAGTGTCTATCTGAAATTTCTGAATTGATGCTAAAGTTTTTTTTTTTTTTTCCTTCCTTACAAAAAATTTTAATAAAAACAAATCTATTTAAATTTGTTTTTCTTTTACCCTTATTGTATGACTTCTTTTTTTTTGAATAAGGTTGGGAAATACCAAGCAATTCAACTAGTAGTAGATAAATCTTGGAAACTAAAACGTTTCTCCCTTTACCTGTGAAATGATACGGTGTGCCATGAACCGTCGTTGACCCTGAGGTCGCTTCTGACACTCAAGGCACTGTGCTGCCTCCTGAGCTTGAAGGTGAGTTCCGGAAAGCCGTCGACCAGGAGCGACGGCCAAAAGTCACTTTCAGGGAGGACTTCTTGCCGTCAGAACAATAAGCCGGAAGAGTGCGTGGTTCGAAAACGCACTTGGAACCTGTTGGATTTGCGTCTTTTGGATCTGTAAAAATAAGAAATTAATAAGAGCACAAGTTACAAATTTAAAAAAATTATCATGTGTGAACATTCGAGAACGGATGAATAAACACAGGAATATAATAAGGTTTAATAATGCAAGTTATATACGAAAGCAATTGATTGGAATACAAGAATGGCCAAATTCAAATAGCCACATGAATATAGCAACGTTGAATGATCAAGAACTTCATGAAGAATGAATTGTTCAAAAAAGAATATACAAAAGTGAGATAAATATATCCGTAAATGAAGAATGAAGTATTCCCAATTCTACAAGAAACGGTGTCACATAAAATAGCCAAAATAATATGTCCTTGTTCGAAAATTCTAGTCGAAAATGAAGAAGGTACTATTTCAATTCTACAAGAAACGGTGTCACATAAAATAGCCAAAAGAATATATCATTGTTTGAAAATTTAGTCGTAAATGAAGAATGAAATATTCCAAATACAATAAGAAGCACCGGAAAATGCCAAAAAGTAATAAATATGAACCTTCAAAAGAAGGAATTGATCAAAGCACTAAGAGTACTTATAGCTATTGGATATACAAATGTTTAAAATTCCAAGTCAAAACATGAAAAGTGATTCAAAGCCATATTACAAAACAGTTCAATCAAAAGCTAAATTCTCCAGAAAATTCCTGAAGTTTGACGTTATTCATGAATCATTTCATGAGTTAAGGGCCTAAAGCAACATTTTGAAATTTGCCATGGAGTTTTATTTGCTTGCCCCTCATTTTCGGATAACGTCATAGACTCTAACCAGGACAACATCATGTTCACACATGATAATTAACTAACAATGTTTGAATAAATTGTAAATATTTTTTTATGACTATAAAATAACTTGGATACATTCATTTTTGGCTATATTAAATTTTAAGCCATTCATTCAATTTTAATTCTAGAACGTAACATTCGTTCAATTTTAACCAATTTTAATCTCCAAAGATGGTCGGACTGTTAAGGGTCTAAACTGAATTCCCACTCAAAACAGACAAAGGAAGAAGAATATACAAGAATGAAGCAAGAATATTATTTTAAAATAAAAAATTAATTTTTCTCATCCTTTCGACAGTTAATTTTTGAATATATCGACACACACATAATGCGGTTTTTCAATACATTGGTTTTCACTACTTTGGCCATTGCAAAATAAATATATTTTGTAAAAGTGTGATATATCTTACGCGCCGGAAAAATTTTCAAGGCGGGGCTCGCGGATTGGCCACCCCCTAATTTTGATAGTAGACACTTTTCAACTTTAAGGGGATGACGTATTTGGAAAATATTATGAAAGGGGTTAAAAGTTGAAGCAAATGGGAAAATAACAGAGTTACATTAATGTATGACCTCCACGTCATGGTATTTTTTTTTTTGTTTGTTTCATTGCGACAATTTTAAGTCGCTAAGAAAAAATGGTCAATGTCAACAAAATGATTATTGTTATTTGGTTACTATGTTTAACTTCCTTTGACGAAATAAAAAAGCTAAAAATGCCAAAAGATTACCAATTGACATTATTTTACATCTATTACACAACATATTTGGATTATTAAATATTTGGGCATTGACATGATGCTAATAATAAAAAAAAATAATAGTGATTATTAACATCAACAAGAAAAAAAATTATTGCATCTTTAAGAACATAAAAAAATATATCTTTACTTAACATAATTTTTCTTCCTATTTCTGTACTACTATAATAAGTTTTCGAATAACATATAGTATATGAAGCTCATTTATTACAAAATCAAGCCTTCGTAACGAAAAAAAAATATCCCAGTATCAATGCTAATTGTGTTTCAGAAAGACACATAATGTATTACAGTATCTAACTCATTTATTTCAATTAAACTTTTAGTTGTATATCTTTAAAAATTAGATGATATTTTCCATCCATGAAAGGAATTATTTGCATACTTAAACAACTATGAAGTACATGAATTTTTCCCATGTCTTTTCTTAACTGCAGCATTTCATATTACTTCCGGAAGTTAATTATTATTCAAGGATAAAAATCGTTTACTTACCCTTTAGCATTGGTGTAAGGAAAATTCAAAAAAGTTGTGCCATTGAAAGATATAGCTCGAAGTAAATCTTTTTTTTTTCTTATTCCTGGAAGTAGGAAATTTATAATCATAAGAAATTATCGAAATATTATCTCAGTTGAAAATTTTGAACATAAAATTATTAGTAGAAATATATCGATTTATCGAAAAATCATTATTTCTAAAAGATTTTAAGTTTTTGACTTAGAATAAATTTTGCAGGTCAGTAAGTAAAGTAAGCGAATATACAGGTGATTGTAATTAAAGTCCCACTTTCAAAATGCTTTAAAAAAAAAGAACCAATCGTCACAATGAGTTTAAAATAGAACAGAAGATACTTGAAGAAGGAAGAAACAGGTACGGCATCAAAAAGTTTCAAAGTATATTAATAGCGGCATAAAGAAAGTGAATTCGGCTACCAGTGATATTTTGAATAGATATTTTAATTATTAATTATTAAATTATTTTGAATTAAATTAATATTTGGCGTGACTGGCACATTAAACCAACAGTAGTGTTCAATGTGCTTGATTGTTTCGGTTTTTTGACGAAAAAATAACTTCCAAATCATTCAACAGTTGTGACACTGTTAATGGAAAGCCTGTCCATCACGGCAAATTCATACCAAATTGGATGGGAAAAATCGATGGACATTTTTTTTGATGCCATACCTTTTCCTCCTTCTTCAAGTATCTTCAGTTGAAATTTGAACTCATTGTGACGAGTGTTTCTTTTTTTTACAGCATTTTGAAAGTGGGACTTTAATTAAAATCAACCTGTATTTTTAAAAATTAAAAGCACAATGCTATTACATAATACAATGAAGATTTATATTTCCTTGTCTTATCCAGTCAAATATTCAGTTTTTTCAAGGGGTTTTTTTTAACGAAAAGAAGTAGATTTCTAAGTATTTTCTCTGAAATATGGAGAAACTTAATCACGTTTTCATAGAAAAATGTTTCCTGCTAGACATAATTATAAACTACCAATCAGTTACAGAACTGTAACTCCTCCTAACTTTTGTCGACACAATTACCATATTAATTGCCAAACTTTGATGCATTCAGTTTTTTCCTTTATACAATTTAAACTCGGCATATCTTCATTAACTAAAACGGTTCACACAATAATTTTTAAAATTTATAAAAAAATAATAGTAATAAATAAAGTGCTATAGAGAATTTTTAGTTAATCACGTTTGGATATATTAAAAGTCTAAATTTAAAAAAAAAGTCTTAATAGTATAATTATAAAAGTATAACTTAATTTAAAACATTCAATATTTTAGAAAATTTAATGTTTTATAATAAATTTAGACTTTTTAAAAACTGTTTCTCTGTCCATTGTTTCACTCTGCATTTGTTTTGGACTGGTTCTTCTATTCCTACAGTGCATTTTTGTTGACGTCACATTATTTTTCATTACTGCATTTATTGTTGGAACCCTTTGTTATTTTTTTATACCTTTTCGATGACGCCATTTTAATTTTTCCCGTGCAGTTGCTTGGTGCTATTTTAATTTTCCATGCAGTTGCTTGGTGCCATTTTAATTTTCTATGTAGTTGTTTGAAGCCATTTTAATGTAATTTTTTGACGCCATTTTAATTTTTCGTCTGTTTTTTGACGCCATTTTAATTTTTCCCATATAGTTTCTTGACGCCATTTTAACGTTTTTCATTTAGTTTCTTGGCGCCATTTTAATTTTCCCATATAGTTTCTTGACGCCATTTTAACGTTTTTCATTTAGTTTCTTGACGCCATTTTAATTTTTCCATGTAGTTTCTAGACGCCATTTTAGTGTTTCCTGTGTGTAGCTTCTGACGCCACAAACTTCATAACATATATATCATGTTCCCACATAATAAGTAACTGGAACAGTAAATAGTAAAAAAAATTACCAATTCTGTTAAAAATGAAACACCATTTCCGTATTAACAAGAAAATTTCCTAATAACAATAAGTAATATTTGTACACGTTCTACAAAATATAAAATTTCAACTTACTCTTTTTCGCATCTTTTTTTCCAGTATATTTACCCAAGCACTTACACGTATATACGCTCATGCGGGATAAACAAGTGCCACCATTAAGACAAGTTCTCGGCGTACAAGGTGCACCAATATAACTGCGTATCCCATGAGTTCTAACGGCTTTGGAAGTGAAACGGTTCCAGGGTTCTCCGTTCAGGATTATCTTTTGCACGGCGCCATCTAAACCTTGATGACGCCAGAATCTTGATGAACATGGCGCGTGTTGGGCACACCTCCAATGTAAAACGGTAGGGCCAGGTTCAGTTCTGTGAGAGGTGGCTGAAATGATGTGATTTCAGTAGATAAATTTCAGTTATAAACTCAGTTATCAGTTATAGAATGTTATACCAGTTATATTCAGTTAATTAATTATAAAATTCAATTATTAATTAACTAGTTATATATTCTTATATCAGTTTAGTTCAATTAATTTATAGTTATTATTTATCATTTCTTAGTTCAATTAATTTATAATTAGTTATATTTTATATAAATTATATTCAGTTATATAATTTTATATTAGTTATATTCAGTTAAATTTATACATTTAGAAATAAATAATTTAAAAATTAAATAACATTTGTTACTCCAAACTGGTAATATTCATAGATTCCAGAGCAGTCATACAAGCTGTCTCGTTAAATCATCACAATGAAACCCCAATAATAAGTCAAATTAAGAAAGATATCAAATATTTAAGAACAAAGCCAATCAAATTGTATTCCAGTGGATGCCATCGCAAGTGGGAATTAAAGGTAACGAAGCAGCAGATTCACTTGCAAAGAAAGGAAAAACCATGTGAATATTGGAAAGAAGCAAGTTCCACCAGAATCTTTTGAGAAATATATTCAAAGAGAAATTTTTAAGAAACTAAAAGAAAATCTCATCTGAAGGCAAAACCTGGCCCACTATTCAAGACAGCTGGAAAATCTTTAACACTAGACTACGCCAAGAGGTGGTTGCCAATTTGCGATTAAGAACCGGACACGATTGTCTTGCGGAAGATCTACACAGGATAGGTGTAATCACCTCGACACTTGCCCAATATGTAGAGCTGGAACAATGAATTCAGAACATCTTTTGAAATGTCCAGGACTGAACAGGGAAGGCTCAGCGCCAAGAAGTCTTGCAATTGTATTGGGAGGCCAGGGGGCCTTAATAAACTAAAATAAAGTGTCTACCCCTTTATTTAGTCTCCCCCTTTGACTTTTTGTGGTGTCTGAGACCGACTTATTGTCGATAGCAGTCTTGCTGTATTGTTCTGCTTGTTCCTTCTTTTGTGTGACCCTTAATGTAATAGATTGATTTACAATAAAGCCGTATGTTACAACACCGCCATATTCAGTTAAATAATTATAAAATTCAGTTATGCAATGTTATTTCAGTTATTTAATATAAAATTCATATGCAATGTTATTTCAGTTATTTAATTATAAAATTCAGTTATATAATGACAAAATGTAATGTATTTTTTTTTTTCTTTTTGAAAGTATTTAAATAATTTCAATTGCAATATCTACCAGCTACAAAGCGAATATGATTATAATGCTAGTAGAAGGCAGTCTCCTCCAAAAGAATTGCATTAAAAATTTAGTAAGTACACAACTATATTTTAACTATGCATACGTATTTGGTAATAAATGGAACATACTAAATAAATATGATAATACATTTAACTCTGTGAGGTTATACATATTTATGAATTATATTATTTGTCTTCCATCTTACCGTATATGGAGGGAAGACAAAAGCATAAAATATCGATATCATAAATTTATGTTGACTCCTTGTTTGTACTTCATTTTACCAATACCTTACGATATTCCTTTTAAAGATCTATATCAGGTTGTTCAGTATAATTTAAGTTTCATAAATTCATTAATGCATACTACACCACCTATTGTTCCACCTATTATATATTCATTAATAATATAAGATGCAATGCAGAAACATAATTGAAAATCGTCTTAAGTAACCTAACTATAACAAATGCAGTTTGCAAGGTTTATGAAATGTGGATATGCAAACTATAAATAGCTTTTACGGTAGCTTGAATTCAAATCAGTTACTACTGTTCCTATATTTTTAATTAGGTTATAAGAGAAAGTGCCTTAAGGTTTGTAAAATTAGAGAGAGTTAAGTCTCAAAATAATATGAAAAATAAAATTTAGATACAAAAATGTATGCACGATACATACTCAGAAATTTATTTTCATTTTACTGCATTAATCACATTGTTAATTGTAACATCTTGTGGTATATAAATTACAGTATAATATTAGCTGGATAAGTATTTTTGCTACAATCTTTACCTTTATTAAAAACATAATTTAAACTCTCTCTGGTCGCAATTTTAATTCAATACACATAACTTCCTGTTTATACGAATTTTGAGCAATGCAAATTGATTAATTGATTGCAAATTGATTAATAATAAAATAATTTGTAAGCGATTTTATTCACTTTTATTCGAATAGCCCTAAGTCAGGAAAAATATCTTACAGAATTGCAATTTAATATAATTGAATTTCAATTAAAATAATTTCAATTTGCTTACATTATATCATACTAGAGATAAATAACACGTAATAATAATATACGCAATGATAAATAATATAATGGGCATGCTAGGAGGTAAATAACAGAAATTATTTGCCTAATGAATTTTGTTTTTATGTCAACTTAGAAAACTCTTGGGAATTCCCCCAATTACATATATGGGACTAAGGCCTGATGGCCGAGTGACTAGGGCTCTGGCACTCGGTGCCACAAGTTTCGGGTTCTAGTCCCGGAGGTGCCATGGATGTTTGTAATGGTTCGGAATCCACTTCAAGCTGTAGGTTCCAGTCTAATATGACTGTAAAGCGTAGGGCTGACAACCCTACCGCGTAAAAGTCAGTGTCATGGAGCCAAGTCAGGCTTCTACCTACGGGTATTTCATCACAACAGAAGCTGTCCCTCCTTCCAAGACACCATATGAGCTCATGGACTTGGTCTAGATGTTGCTGTTTACCAAGTGTGATAAGAAACAACAATATATATATATATATAGTTCTTAGTCAGTTTGAATTTGGTGCTTGAGTAAACAAACGCTCGTTGTAAAATTAATAGTTTGGCAAAAAAGGTAAGCAATACAAAATCTTTTTAGACTTTAATTTCGCTAACAGGAAATTTCTATTAATCAAATTGCGGAATTCTTCTGACGTTTCAATTTTAGGAACACATCTATCACGTAAAGATTTAGATGTACTTCTAATATACAATATATTGTTTCAAATTTGAACAATGTAAAATTTTAGTAAAAAATAATAATAGTAAAACTCACTGTTGAACATTAATTAATTATGTGGAACACGTTTTTTTTTATCAAAAAACTATTGAACAAATTGAAATTTAATCAATTTTCTTTTTTTCTATTTCACTAAACACTTTTTTTTTCAATTATGTATTGGTATTTTCTGCGGAATTTTGTGAAAATGTTTTTAAAACATTTTTCTCAAAATCTGCATGAACTTTTTTATTAAATAATATTAGACTTTTGCTTGGTTTGCATTAGCAACATATTGAACTTCCTTTCCATTTTAAAATAATTTTTATAATCATAATTTTTCTGTCTCTCCGCTCTCATCTTCATCGTCAATTTTCAAATTTTGGCCTTGCATCCCAATAAATCGCTTCAACAACTTCTTCTTTGCAGTTTTAATTCTTCTTCTTCCAAGTTGTCATAATAACTTACCAGTTTTTTGCCCTTCATCTGATGTTTGTTCATTACTACAAAAAGATAATAATAAGATGGTCTTTAATAAAGACCGTCATTAAAAAAGGTATCATCACTTTGCACTTTTTTAATTCACTGACAAAGCGCATTCCACGACTCCACGCTTCTTGAGTCGTTTTCCAAAAATCTTTTATAACCATTCGTCGTTAATAAAGACCGTCATTAAGTAAGGTATCATCACTCTATTGCACTTCGCTTAATTCTCTGATAACATTCCACGACTCCACGCTTCTTGAGTCGTTTTTCCAAAAATATTTTATAGCCATTCGTCGTTAATAAAGACCGTCATTAAGCAAGGTATCATCACTCTATTTCACTTCTTAATTCTATGATAACATTCCACGACTCCACGCTTCTTGAGTCGTTTTCAAAAATCTTTATAGCCATTCGTCGTTAATAAAGACCGTCATTAAGCAAGGTATCATCACTCTATTGCACTTCGCTTAATTCTCTGACAAAGCGCATTCCACGATTCACGCTTCTTGAGTCGTTTTCCAAAAATATTTTATAGCCATTCGTCGTTAATAAGACCGTCATTAAGTAAGGTATCATTACTGCATTGCACTTTTAATTCGCTGACTAAGCGCAATGTAATAAATAACATTTGACTTCTTATAACATTTTTGTATGATACATAACATAGACATATAAGTATATAAACAACATACGTAAATGAACCATACACATATATATATATATATATATATATATATATATGAGTCATAACACCACTTCGGTCTTCTTGAATTTTGGACTTATAATAATGCTGCAGTATCTGCTTCTAAATTTATTTCCGGTTTCATATAACAGCCCCTTCTAATAATTGCACTTCTATAATTATCACTACCATGGGGGCTTTCAGGTATTTTCCCTGCAAGATATTAACCAGACCACTTTTAGTGATATTTATATTTATACAATTTTGTTCGCTCTAGCTGCAGACGTTTAGAAACTTTTAAAGTTAGTGCATTTGTCTGTTTGCATTTCTCTTACCTACACGAAATAGACCTAAACTCTTTAATTTACTTAAAAACATTATTAAAAAGGAAGTAAATAGATTCATTTTCCTTTATCAACAAAATCTTTTGAATTTCTATTACAACTCGTAGCAGTTTTTTTGCTGTTCTATTACAGAACGCACGCACGCACGCACACACACACACACACACACACACACACATATATATATATATATATTTATACATATTTTTTCTAATGCAGCTGGTAAACACTTAGACAGTTGTCTTTTATGCCTTAAGGCAAGCGTCGCACTGACTTTACTCACTTAGTACTCAGGAGATGCGTGTAGCTTGAAGACAAGCTACGAACACGGAGTAACAATATCCCCGCAGCGCTCTACGATCCTGTTAGACTGGGACCTACGGTTTAAAGTGGATTCGAACCACTACAAACATCCATGGCACCGCCAGGACTCGACCCCGATACCTGTGGTACTGAGCTACAGAACGCTGCTCTCGGCCATATGTATAAATATATATATATATAAGTAAAAAGTTAGTTAAGTAAAAAAAAAAAAAAAAAAATAATTCGGAGACAATTTCAACAAATAGTTATCACAAACTAATGGAAAAAAAAATAAAAATATTTCCGTTATAAAAAATAAATAAATAGTGGATAATACAAATATCTAAAGTAACTAATATATCCTGATGAAAGGGAGAAGCAACTTACTTTGGATTTTCCGACAATGGTCGTTTCGTTGTCCACTTTCAGAGTCCCCTGTCTTCTCAATCGGCTTATCTTCAAAGAATGCCACTCGTTCAGAGAAACGGGATGACGAGAACTATTATCAACGAGACATTATGTTAGTACAGAGTAGATTAACTAGTCCAATATCATTGAATGGGAACGGAAAAGTTTAAAATTATTAGTTAAATAAATGATTTCGTATAGATTTATATTAAATTTATTTGTTTCATCTTTATATATGTATATAATATATATATATATATATATATGTAAATTTTTTAACAAATTATATTTAAAAAATTTTAAAAATTTGATTTTAAAATTATTAATTTATGGGTTTTAAAATTATGAATTTATGGATTTTAAAATGGATTTATGGACTGATGAATTTATGGATTTTAAAATGGATTTATGCATTGATAAATTTATGGATTTTCAAATTTAAAAATAAAAATTCCTGATTTTATATATATATATATATAAATTTGGGAATTTTTATTTTTAAAATGTATAAAATTCAATTCCAATTTTTTAAAATTTATTATTTTTAACGGAAGATTAGCCAAAACTTACCTGAAATACCTTAATAGTAAAGTGATATATATATAAAACAAATAATTATAATTATAATAATAAAGTAATATATATAAAAAAACAAATAATTACATTTATAATAATAAAGTAATAGTAACTTAATATAGAGTAATAGTGACTGATTATTAATATTTTATTTTTAAATTAGTTCATGCCCTCAGATTTTTGAAATTAATGTTATTGTGTTAATCTTTTAATAACTTTTTGATTGTTTCAAGTGTTATATCACTCGTTAAAAGATGTAACATTAATTTTTGCATGATGTAATCGTGCTTCCTCCACTGGCAAAAGTCCCCCTTCCTCTTTGGCGTTCATTACGAATGGCCGGTCGGCCTCGAGACTCTCACGAGTGAAGGAGTACAACACAACAGCTCGCTTATGTTGAGAAACGTTGAGAGACGTTTGGTTTATTATTTGTCACCCCGAGAGGAAATATATTTAGCGCAACCCCGAGTATTAAGTGTTTAACTACGTACGCATTAACTATAACTTCACCTCAAGAGGAAATATATTTTGCTCATCCTGCGCTTACCTGAGTATAGGGTTTTCTGCTTAGAAGTGGAATCCTTCCATGAATCTATAATTATCTGTCTTTAAATGTTTTAAATATTTTATGTTTCTAATTGTATGTGTGGGATGTCAATAAAGCTGTGAGTTCTCCAACCTGTTCCACGGGTATCATAGCCCAATCCCACCCAGTTACAGTCTGGTTGCCCAACCTGCACACTAAAATGATTAATTCCTTTGATTGATAAACAATTTTTCAAATTATTTTTTCCTGTACAATTTTCAAGATGGTAGTTTTTCAGCGAAATTTTGCGTTCGCTATTTGAAATTTTCAACTGATTCTTCAGCATTTTTCACCGTTGTCTTCCTTAATAAAAATTATTTTCTGTAGATGAGCAACGAGCTGTCATATGTGATTATACATTGTTAATTAAAAGCATTTGAATAAATTTAGAGCTTTTTTTTAAGACAATACATAAAAAGAAAAAAAAAAACTTACGTAATATTTGCCGATCCGCTTCCCAAATTGTAAACGAAACTGACATATCCATTTGCTAAATTGACTGCAATGAAATCTCCTTTCTTGTTTAATTTCTGGCCATCGTATATTAGAACGCCATCTGGTGAGCGAGCAAGGAACCAGATTTCCATTGAGAAAGCATGCTTGATATTTTGAAGGGGAGGAAACTCCAAATAGGAGCTGTTACTAAAATCTGGAATGCTCACATCACCCAAATCCTTTCGTGCTAAAAATTCCAAAAAGCAGAAAACACCAATTATGCAACAGAAAAAAAAAAGTTACTAATTAATTTCATTTAATTACTTGTTTAAATGGATTATTTTCTTTTTATCTCATATGTCAGCTATTAAAAAGATGACAGTAATCTTATTACAGTTAAGATGAATAATTTCATGAATAATTTTCTTTTTCTTATGACAGTAGGTTGAATAATTCATGAAATCAGTAGTGCTCTGAATTCAGAACATTTTCTTCCAGAAACATAAGTTTTGTCAATTTTAATTCTTAGAGTAGAATTTTTTTTTTAATTTAATTTATTAAGTTTACCGATACTGTACGTATACGTCTACATCGAATATTATTAAACGATTTCTGCAATATAAATGCATACACTATTAAATGCTAATATCAAATCTAAAAAGTAAAAATTCATTACATTGAAAATTGTAATTACTATACCGGAAAAAAAGAAGATTTTTTTACTTATGTATAGTAGCATTTTTTTGACATTTCATTCCCAGGAGAGAGGAATGTATGCTATTTGACAAATATATAATAAACTCATCACTCAAATTTGACAGCAGACGAGTTTTATTGTGGGTAGTTATATTACATGCAATTAGAGTTTTGTACGAATGACATCACCTGTCATTCAAATCTGTTAGCAGATATGCAGTGTCATGTATAATGAGGAAATCAGCGAATGTCTGTGGAACCTTCACAGATTGAAACAACTACAGATAGAATATGATACACTATGAGTTGTTTTACCATGATTAGTGATAGACCACGAACAGAGAAATGTCAACTCCAAGGAGGAGTGAGGGAAGCTGGTCTTTGTACGGAAGTTCTTGACGGATTGTCTTAAAAGGATATATATGGAGAAAGAAAATAAGAGAGTTCTGCGACGAGTCAATCAGAAGTTTTTTTTTTCTTTCTCTTTTTTTTCTGAACAGGCCAGAGTTTTCCGCCTGTATGCAAAGTAAGCCCCTTCATGTATCACGCCGTGTGATGATTAAGTTTTGCTGTAGACCAGTGCACTAGATTTGTCGTAGACTCGAGAACTCTGAAAATTTTTATTTATTTTTTTAGATGATTTAGAACAATTCCTTCGATAACATGAGATGTCATTGTGAAATACATGCACATTTTCAGTAACTAATAATTAAAGTAATTTTTTTTTAATTTGAAAAGAGGTCCCTGCTATCTTTAATAACACAATCAATAGCGGAAATCTATAGTGTTTTTAAATAAATGCGCTATATATTCAATAATAAATATTGATTTCCGCTTCTAGAAAGGTAATTTGTTATCCCTTTAAAGTTTTTGATAAATGTATATTAGTTTTATAAACACTTAGCACAAATTTAAAACAGAATTTCTTTCATTACATATTTCAAATTTAAAGATTAAAGTTAAAGTTGAGAAATTCATTCATGAGGTCAAAACAAGAAAATAAATTCTGAGATAAACACCGATTTTGTCATAATCAAAGATATACATAAAACATATTCCTAGGTATGTACTATGTATATATTAGCACTAGTTATGTATACTGCTATCAAGAAATATCCTCCCTTCATCACTCTTTGATGGCCAAATCAAATCTCATGATACTCATGACAGCCATCAAATAATGAAAGTCATGATAATCATCAATTTCATGATCAACATCAAATGATGACAGCCATAGTAGTCATCAATTTCATGATATGAATATTACATAAATGATAAAATAAATATACATTAAATATCACGAAATACATCTCCAAAAAAGCTCTGGATTTTAAAATTGATAATGAAGACAAAATAAGGAAAAAAAAAACCATAAATATGTAAGCAAAGATAAATTATGTTTAAAAAAATCATCAAAACAGAACTTAAAACGAACTGAAAAAAAAACCTTAATATAAAAGCTTCCAAAATGGCGATGTATGGTGAAAATGGTTCAAAACTTACGCTTATCGCAAAATTTTCCTGTTCTTTGCGGACCGCATTTGCAGGTGAATTCCCCTTGGGACACGGCCACACACGTCGCAGCTTCACCGCATGGATTACTGCTGCAAGGATCGATCTTGATTTCGCATTTCTCACCTGCAACAACAAGGTTTTGTGAGAAAAACTAATAATTTAGAAACGAGTACTTCAATTAGATTCAGACAAGTTAATACGATTATGAATTATGAAAAATGATTAAAATTTGTAGTAATTAAATTAATTAATTTGAAATAAAATGATTAAATACCTGAAAATCCTTCGACGCATTGACATTGAAAGTTTTTATGCTCTGAAGAAACACAGGTTCCTCCGTTTTTGCAAGGTATGGCGCTACATGCATTTCCTCCGCATTCACCTAGCAGTACAAAGCGGTAAAATATTATTGAAGAATCAATCAATAAAAGTATTACTGAAGAATCAATCAATAAAAGTATTACTGAAGAATCAATCAATAAAAGTATTACTGAAGAATCAATCAATGAAAGTATTACTGAAGAATCAATCAATAAAAGTATTACTGAAGAATCAATCAATAAAAGTATTACTGAAGAATCAATCAATAAAAGTATTACTGAAGAATCAATCAATAAAAGTATTATTGAAGAATCAATCAATAAAAGTATTACTGAAGAATCAATCAATAAAAGTATTACTGAAGAATCAATCAATAAAAGTATTACTGAAGAATCAATCAATAAAAGTATTACTGAAGAATCAATCAATAAAAGTATTACTGAAGAATCAATCAATAAAAGTATTACTGAAGAAATTAAATTCAAAAGATGTTAGTAGTAAGCAGTTAGAACAAAATAAAGAGGGATTATTATATTCCTTCAAGTGGCTTTTAAATAAAATATAAATATTTTAATATTTTTTTTCAAATTTCAAGTTTAAATAGTATTTACAAATTCTGATAATTGTTTTCACGAAATATGTCCTCTATCAAATAAAAAAACGTGTTTTTCACTGTAAATAGGAACTGTGTGAATGCTTTCTACAGTCACTGTATCTTTGTATAATCACTGCAAATACATCACAAAATTAATAACACAAAATTAATTAATAATTATAATTCGCTCAAAACAAAAATCCTAATTTTCAAAATTCCTAATTTATAATACAAAGTATGTATAGCTTTTGTGCTGTTAATTGCATTACTTCTCCTAATATCCTGAAAATATTTTATAACAAATTTTGTTCAATAAAATATCATTTTTTAAAGAATAATAGCAATTTGCAGATTAAAAATACACATGAATTATTTCTTAAAAGCTAATTACAGTAACATTAAAAACAATATATTTAGTGTATAAAAATTTTTTTTGATTACTGTAATTTGATTGAAAGTATATCAAAAATGTCTATTTTAATATTGTCACTAAAGAACTTCATCAAAAGCAATGTAGTAAATTTTTCAATTATTTAAAACACATTATAAGTGAATTATTGAAATAAAATCACGCTTTTTACAAATAGTTTAATTTCTTTAAATCTCTAAAGGTGTATATTTTTTTTTCAATTCCTACTATTAGTTCACACTCTTCCTATCTATATCTTGTTCAAATTTTCAATCGTTCATAAAATACTTTTTATTCATCCACTCAAGTTCAAATACATTTTTTTGAACCGTGTAGTGGATGATACTGGTTGTTAATACAGTTTCTTCAAATATTAATTCAGTAATTGAATTTAATTAATTAATTTTAGTTTTTTAGATTTAAGTTACATGTATCTAATAATACACACATGTCCATAAATTAAGGATAATGAAGTTCAGGCAAAGAAAGAGACAGAAGCAAAACAAATTTGCTTATTTGTAAAGTCTATTTATTAAACAAAAGGTAAAGTGCAAAAAAGATGCTATATGTTTGACATAATTAATAAAAATTGCGATTTTTACTCCCTGGAGCAAATTTCAAAAAAGAACCCATTTACAAAAAACAGTATAATATGGTTAGTATGATGGTTAATATGGAGTATGTGTCCCGGACGATGCAATACAGTCCTTACAACGCCTATGCATGCTGAGTATCAAATTATCAATCTGATCTTGGGGGATACTACACTACTCCTCAAGCACAGCCCTCCGAAGTTCCGGTTGACAGGTGGGAGGGGTTGACGGGCTGCAATTCGTCGGCCAAGCATATCCCACACATGCTCTATTGATTCAAGTCCGGTGAGTATGCTGGCCAATCCATACGAGTGATATCCTCCAATTGAAGGCATTCGTCTACAATGTTTGCACGGTGAGGACGGGCGTCGTCATCCATAAACAGAAATTCAGCACCCATGGCGCCCCGAAACAAACCTACATGTTGTTCCAGAATGACATCACCATAGATGTCGCCTGTCATCGTTACACTCTGAACATGCAGGTCAGTCCTGGAACCAAGAATAATTTCTCCCCAAACGAGCCATCCTGCACCACCGTAACGGTGTCGTTCAATGGTGTTCTCTTGGTGGTAACGGGTACCTGGTGCTCTCCATATGAAAGTCCGGCGAGAATCAGACTGCAAAGTAAACCTGGACTCGTCGGAAAACATCACACCAGACCACTGTTGCGGTGTCCACAATGCATGCTCTCTACTCCAGGTTAATTGCAGGCGACAGTGAGTTACGGTAAGTGGAACACATCTGACAGGCCTACGAGCATATAGACCAATGTGCCCTAAGCGTATGTACACGGTCTGCCTTGAAACTGTCGTACCGGTAGCTGAAGAGAGCTGACGAGACAGGTCTGATGCTGTGCTCCGTCTGTTTCTTTTGGCAGTAACTGCTAAATACCGGTCCTCATTCGGCGTTGTAATTCGGGGGCGACCTGTGCTGTAACATCTACTCCCATTACCATCATCTTGGAATCGTTGCCAAAGCCTGGAGATGACATTCTGGGCGATTCCAAGTTCCTCGGATACTTCCAGCTGGGTACGTCCACATTCCAGCCGTCCGATAATTCTACCACGTAAAAATCATCCAAATGCTTCCTTTGTGCCATAACTATGCGGTTATTGCACTAAAAGGCTTTTAAAGCGCTTGTGAACAATTTTACTTCTTTGTCACCATTCCTTATATACCCTCTCTTACACTCTCGTCATTGTGACGTACAATCCGCGCCATCTGGTGGTTTCCTGTAATTTGCATATTCTTCTACAAGATGTGTGTGATAATTCTACAGGTGAAATATTTATTTTAGAGTTCAATTTCTGTGTGATTCTGAATTATCCTTAATTTATGGACATGAGTGTAGATGGCGTCAGATGTAAGAAGAAAATTTCAACTTTATTTGTAAAGGACTTTTCTGGAATATAGTGAAAAACAAATAGGAATTGATTTTTAAAAAAATATTTATATTACTTGTTATATCATTATAGTTAAAGTATTTAATTTTGAATTTTTGTACTTAATAATGAAAATAAATTTCCTTTAATAAGGAAATTTATTGTTATCATTTAATAATAAAATAATAATAATTAAAAAAAATAATAATAAAATTAAAATAATTGAAATAAGAATAAAAATAAAATAATTAAAGTAGTAATTAATTTGTTATTAATTGAGTACTATTTAAGTTAATGTTATTTAATAATGTATGTTACTGATGCCGTGAGATTAAAAAAAAAAGAATAAAGGAATAACATACCTATACCGTAGCTTCTTAAAATTTCTTTTGAGGATGGATATTTTAAATTTACTTCTCTTCTTTCAATTTTCAAGTGCCTGATACAACCGTTTAGACCGTGTTCTACCCCAGTAGTCAAAGATATTCTGGATTTTATAAAAATAATAATAAATACATAAATAAAATGCAATTTTCAAAAGTCAGTAAAAGAAAATAGGTTCATAAGAGTTCTTCATGAATTTCATGAAGAAAAAAACTTTTATAAATATTATTTATGAAAATAATAAACAATAATTTCTTATAACAACATTTTCTTTATATCGCGTACGTTTGAAGACAAATAAGAACAGAGTAGACAAATAAGTAGAGGTAGTATAACCGATGAATATAACTAATTTTAGTAAATTTTTAATCTGCTAACTGAGACAACTGCAGTATGAAAATAGTAGTTAATTAACATAATTAGCAGTACTACTTAGTAATAAATTTCATTTAAGTTAATATTAAAAACCTTTAAGCTGCGTCTACACTATATGCTCCTAGAAAACAAGTCCTCAACAATTTGAACGGAATTCGAGAAGCATGTTATTTCACTTTTAGGAACTCCTTGCAAATAAAATAGTAGTAGTAAGTAATAGTTCAAGTAGGTTTTGTGTCCAGCATAAAATATTGATAACACAACGGGATTTAGGAATTAACGAGATTTGTTTTCTATTTCAAACTACAATGCATGGAAACAGATGAACGTTCGGTAGGATGATTTCACTTTGACACGGGGCTTACAGCTGTCATGGATACAAACCTGCAAATCCGAATTCGAGTTTTTAAAAAAAAAAAATTTTTATTTATTTATTTTTTATTCATTTATCATTATTTTTTAGCAGAGCACTTAACGTTGACAAATATGTCACAAGCACACATAACGCATGTAGTAAAGTAAAAACAGCATGTAAGATCACAATGCAGAACTATATACTATATATATCAAAAGTCAATAGAAGCCAGCCAGTCCGGATATCTTGAAGTTTCTCTCTTGCCTGCAATATCTATCATATAAATATCCAAACACAATCCAAACAATGCATCCATAACAGTGTCACTCCAGCATAATGCACAATTAAGGGATTGGTTTGGACCGCTTTACGGTCAATTTGTACACACTTCAGGCTAAGTAGACCGGGACCTACAGTTTAACGTGGATACCGAACCACTCACAAACATCCATGCCACCGCCAGGATTAGAACCTAATGCCTGTTACTACAATTATACGAATAAAAGATACTAGATCTAAATAAATGTCCTACAAGGCAATCATATCCAGTCTCCAACCGAAATGCTACAACAGTATGTCGTTCTAGGGCCAGCTGGAACCTTCAAAGAGATTCTCTCCAACACTTTTCCTTCATTTAATCACCTTTCCGAGATCGGAAATCTTGATGCAGGCGTTCTTTTTTTTTTTTACTATAGTTGAATAAGAGGTAGAGTCCCATGGAATATGTAGGTTCCCATTTTAGCCAAAAAATCAGCCATTTCCTTGAAACATAATCCACAGTGAGCCGGAATTCATTGCAAAATAACTCCGAACTTAATGTTAACCGATGGTATTTTTTATTTATCGATATATGGGTTTACTTTTGTAGAAATAAGGAGAAATAAAACACAATTAAAAAGCTATACATTTTCACGGAAAAGAGAGAGAATTGGACAAGGAGTTTTATTAACTTGCTTTATTTTCTGACGATTTCATAATATTTATAAATATTTTTCGGGAATTTACCAATCAGCTATTAAAATGTGTTGAAGTGCAATCCAAAAAAAGACTCGCTGACATTTAAAAAAGTGGAGTGAGTGAAAATCTAGTGCACAATATCGTAACTTTTCAAATTTGTGTAAAGACAAAAAAAAAAAAAAAAAAAAAAATATCTGAAAATTTAAATTTATTGATTAAATTGAAATTTGCATAAAATGCATTATAAATAAGGGAAATGTTTATAATATCCGCAAACATTTACATTTATCTTACTATGAGAAACGAATTAAGAATGAACTAATTCTCTCGTACTACAGTTCATCTTGAACCTTGGTCGTTTGTCTACAGGCAGATTTCGAAACAGATGTTTTTCTTTTTATGGGGTAAGGTTGCCAGCCTCTGGTGGTGCCATACATGGTTATAGTGGTTCGAAATCCACTTTGGGCGTAGGTCCCAGTCTCACATGACTGCAGAGCGTCACAGAGCCCAGTCTGACTTCTCAACCGCATCATTTCCGAACTGTATAGGGGCAACTCGTCTCTAGGCACAGAGATGTGGTGTGGTATAGTAGTAGTCATATTAGATCGGGATTTATGGTTTAAAGTGGATTCCGATCCACTGTAAGCATCGATCGCAGCGTCGGGACTCGAACCCGAAACCTGCGACACCCAGGCTAAGAGTTCTAGTTTTTTACTCCTCGAATGAATTAACAATATCTAAATCGAATAAAAACTCGATTCACAGAAAAGTATCTAATTTTAACGAAATTTCGCATGTGAACATTTTTCGAGGCTGTTACTCATTTAGCACTGCCAAGAAGCAAATGAAGCTTGAAGATAACCTACGAGCGCGAGTAACACTACCCCCAAACACTCTACGATCCTATTAGACCAGGATGTACTGTTTAAACTGGATTCCAAACTCCTACAAACACCCTACTGGCACTCCAGAACTCCTGTGGCACCGGGTTTCAAACAACTTAAGAATGATAATGCCAAAAAAAAAAAGTTTAAATTTTATCAAGCAAGAACTTAATAATGTTCCAGGTTTTCAACTTTTATCAATCTTTGATAAGTTCAAATAAATTTCTATATTCTTTTTACATAAAAACTGATGAAGTGAAATAATGATAAAAATCAAATATTTTATTTTCGTATTATAATTCATTAAAAGGAAGCTTACACTTTTGAGAAACCAGGAACAAAGCCAACAAAGAGGTTATCGACTAAATCCAGGAGTTGAGAGTTCCTTGACTTCTGCCAGAAACATTTTCTTGACCTTCAACAGCAAGCATTCCGTCTTTCAGGTAGCGCTTTGCAACCACTCGATGGAATTTTCCCAGTTGAACTCTTTGCAGAGACCTCAAGACCACAGCACCGCTCCCCAAATTATATCTGAAAGAAGAGAAAATAAATTTTCAATTATCGCATTTAGCTGCTTAAACAAGATGTAGTTGGTCAAGCTGTTTTCTGGGTCTAAAGGTGGGTTTTCACCAGATACAAAATTCTCACGATGTAGAATTCGAACCAGTAGAAAGGTTGAGTGGATTGAGATTGATTGCTGCTTCATGACATGAGATTATAGTGTCCGGTGGAAATCCACCTTACAACACTTGCGTCGATCAACTGATGTCCGCGAAAAATCTTTTCAGAAAAATTTCTCACATTGTTTCTTTTACCGGCATTGGTAAAAGAAGAGTGGTCTTTTGCGGATTTGCAAACAAACCCATTTGTTAACATATGACAGTTACGTAACATGACGTTAAAGCCAGAAATTGATTAAAATTAATCACACTTCTTGAGTAAAAGTAATTATCACTGTAAGTGAGCATTAAGAAAATGGGTATGTGAGAATGATTTAAGTGACTTTGTGTGGCTTATGAGGATGTAGGTACCTTTTTATCTAATATTTCTGAAATGTTTAATTTTCTGGGTTCATCTAGGTATCTCGTGTGTTTTTAAGTAGCAATCAAGCAAAAGCACTTCTGGTAACAAAAATACATTTGTTCGGAAAATAATATGAACGAAATATTTGATATATGCTGCTAAAACGATTGATCCTCAGCAATAGAAGAACATCAACTTGACACATTTGCTACTCCACGGTGAATTGCACATCATATTCGACAAGTTTTCTTTCGCAAGTCTGATGAGGTAAAAGAGCACGGAAATCTGATCTTTAATTATTGCGAAAATGCTGCTTTCCTTCACTGTTATGCAGATGACATGATCAGAATATGATGTTAAGAAAGCATTGTCCTTTTTCTGCTTAATGAAAGCTTTTCAAGCTCATGGTGAACTACTGCAGAATTTGCAACAATTTGAATTTAATCTTACAATTTACATTTAGTTTACACGGAATTTACATTTAATCTTACAAGTACTTTGTTCAGTCTATTGACAGAAAAATTTTGGCTATATTCATAGCTAAAATGGACAACACTTTTTTAGGTTGTATCTAATACTTAACTCTTTAATGTATACATATGATCGAAATCAGTATTTGAAGCATTTCGTGATGAAAGATAAAGATAATTCAGGGGGGAAAAATTGAAATAATATTTCATATTAAATTTTAGCCCTAGCGAAACCTTTTCCCATTTAGTAGTAATACGTGCAGATAGGTTGCAAGGAAATTGAAATTGGAATCCGCATGTGAAATTTTGGCGTCACTAATTCCAAAATCGGGAGGATTTGATGATAACAACATACATTCAAGAGCCAAAACATTATGACCACCTGTCGATAACGAGTTGTCTCACCTTTGGCGCGCAACACAGCTTCAACCCTCCTTGGCATGGATTAATACCACCACTTAATACCAGTTAAATAACACTTCCAGCTGATCACGTGCCTTCCACGTCATCCAGGCGAGTTCATTGCAAATGTAGGGGGTGGTCATAATGTTTTGGCTCTTGAGTGTATATAGGATCTTACATCAAAACTCAATTTTTCTAGTAGATGTTTCCGTATCATTTTCCTTGCGTCATACAAATGCAAAATAGATACCTAAACGTTTTCCTAAAACACAATTTTTTCAAAGTCCGTCATTCGTAGAATAGGTTCTGGTGTGCAATGGAAACATTCATTTCTTTATATTTTTATGGACTTCTTTTTACTTATCACTAGAAAAAGCCATTTTCATTTATGTACATAATCAATACTAAATATTTATAAACCAGCAATGTATGGTATAAATATTTAAAAACTTACCTGAATTCAACAAACCGTCTTTGACAGTCAGTGACACAAAATCTCCCGATTTCGAGGAAGTTTGTCCATTGTACAACAAGATCCCGTCGTTTGAATACGTCTTAAATTCGATTTCTAGCGACAGACGACTGTAAGCTTCTAACTTGTACAGTTCCATGAAAGATTTCCCGAAAATGATGGTATGTCGATTTTCAAATCTGGATCTGAAAGGGATTGATGCGGATTAAAATGCTAAAAGAATAAAATGATTGATAGTATTGTCAATTATTTGAACAGTAAGTGAAATTTAATAATGATATCACTAAATATGATGTTACAGAATTGTTATGTTTTCTTAATGAAAAGGCACAATCTTTTATTGAATTGATTGTCAGATTGTGAGGAACGATTATGTTAAAATTTCAGACATTTTTTTTTTTTTTTTTGAAAATTGAGTCAAATTGTATTAGAAAATATTAAAATTGCAGAATAAACAATAAACATATATTCAATACATGAACTGTATTAAATACACATTCTACATTAAAATTTGCAGAACGTTTATTTAATACAGATACATAAATTTATTACCGTAATAAATGAAAAAAAAAATAACAAAAAATATGGAAGAAGAAAGAAATTTTGATGAACATATGGAAGAAATAATGGAGACTATGGAAGAAATTTTGATGAACATAAACATTAATTAATATGAACTTTAAAATTACTGTAAGTAGTCTTTGACTAATATAAAATTCTTAACTTAAATATAGATAAATAATTAAATAAAATAATAAATGAATTAATTATAACTTACCTTTTTAACAGAATATTTATGCAACAATGTGATTTTTCATTTATTTACAATCAAACTGCAAGTCAAAAACAAATCTACCTTAAAAATCTGGCTACCCAATTTACTGACGACTTTCACATTAAAATATTTGATTATGTTTGCAGTATGAAATTAAATATTTGTAATTAGTTATCGTTACAATTCAATACATTTGGTAAATATAAACTAATTAAAGAAACATTCCGAATATTTTGAGTTAAAAATAATCATCATGCATATAGGAATTTTATAATTAATTTTCGCCAATTCAAATAGTTCAAAGGTTCTGTTCAATGGCTCTAAATAAAAACAAAATTTCCTAGTATATAAGTAATACACTCTGCAAATATTGAAATTAATAATAATATTAACCAAAAGTCTGCTTAGATTTCTATTACTAAAGTAAAATTGAATAGTTTTCTAAGCGTAATATATTTTTAAAACTTTAGAAACTACCGTTCTTTTTTGAATTTCATGAATTCAGTACACAAAATTACATCTTTTACACAATGTCGTATAATGAATCATAAATTTCTAAAAATATGATCACCACAATTACTTGATCTATCCGTTAATAATATCCGTTTTTTCATTTTATTAGACAATCACTAATGTGATGTACATTATTAAATCCCATAACGTGTTTATTTAATCTAGTATGACGCTATTGAAAGTACAGTTTAAAGAACTTTTTGAAATTTAGATCTTTTGAAATAGTCTTTTCATAATAGATCTTTTATTGAAGAAGCGTATTTTTTCTGTTTATTGCCGTTGTTGTATTGGGATCTATTAGTTTTTGTGTTTTATTTTATTTATTTATTTGGTTGACATAAGGACACTGGATTTTATTTATTTATTTGTTTGACAACATGCATCACTGGAAGTTTTTTATTTTTCGGCATTGCTTGTAACCATAGACCCATCTCTAAAAGTTATTTGAATTAGCGAACATTTATTTTAACAATTGAGAAACAAATTTTCTCTTTATCTATTTCCAAGACAAAAAAAATAATAAATAAAAACATGAAAAATTAATCTTAATTGATGATGCAACTGTATCTAGAGACATAAATTTTAACTTTTCTTCTAATTCCACAGAGGGTATCACCTGTACCATATATTTGTAAAATTTTGTTTCGTACATCCAAAGTCTTCTGAATTGGTGTAAATTAACTATAACAACATTGTTACTGTAAACAGAACAGAACAGTTACTGTAACAGAAGTATCAATGTATCTGTGTTGAAATATATCAAGGGCGTGACAGAACTTGTCTAAGGTGCTTTGCTTTTGCTAAGAAGAATACAAAGATGAGATTGTATTGCATTTAAATACAATGTTATTCTGTGTATACACGAGAGATTGGCACGAAAGATTTGTAGACCAGCAAGTCTCCATTGGATTCGAGGGAGAAAACGGTTCTCCTCGAATCCCTTCTCTGGTTATGAATTGTGATGCAAAAATGGGTGCAATGTAACCCCTCCCCCTTTCTTTTTGCACCCTGGGCATATGCTACTTAATAGTTTTTCCATCAGCAAATGACCGCAGGTTCAGGCGTTAGAAAATGAAATCGTAAAATTATAAAGCTGAAATTTTGCTCTGAATCACTATTTTATTATTTTTTTAAAGAAATATTGAACCAAAATAACAACTGTGTTAATCTGTCTAAATTAAACAATAAAATCTCAGATTTTTTTGTACAAAAAAAAAATAATAAAAAATATTTCTTGTTTTCTATCATTATACATTTCACAACTATGTTCTAATATATCTGAAAATTGTTCCTGAAAATATATTAATTATTTATATTGCCGATGGCATATTTATGGGAGAATTATAAAATAACTTCATCTTACAAAAAATAACAAATTCTGAGATAAATAAATAGATCCCTAAATTGTAAAACAAAATTAGCAATATGTAAATTTAGGTTTCTTTTTTTTATTTAACAATGTAATTACATTTACATTTACATAAAAGTCATTTCGTTAACTAATATTATTGTATAAATAAATGCAACAAATTAAGGTAATGATTATTAAACATCTTATACTTTCCCATCTTAATAAGAGAAAACATTGTCTCTTCTTTTTATATTATTAAACTGAAAAATGATAATAGCTAAGGCATTTTATTTTTTAGCTTAATTTAGACGTTCACAATCCATTGAATTAACCAGAAATAAAAAATTTCATTTAATTGACATGAACCAAAAAAATACTATAGTGCGAGAAATATCACGATTCTCTTTTTCTCCAAATGATAATAATTTTAGATTAATGCTATTTATATATAGAGTGTGTGAGAATTATTGCACACATTAGAAAATAAGATTTTTAAAAAAATCTTTAAAAATATACGTAAAATGTGCTTTGCCATTTTATAATATAACTAAAAATAGTATACGGACAAACTCTACAAGTTCATGGATTAAGCACTTAGAAGCTCATTTCCCATATACCAAAATACCTATTTTATAAACGTAAAAATAGAAATAATATAAATGGACATAAAATAACGTATAGGATGGCCGCTAATCAGTGGACACAATACAAAAACTATCTATCACACTAGAATAGATATAAATACAAAGTCTATTAAATTATCAATTCAAAACTTTATCAAATGCTGATGTCAGATCCATGGGTTGCTCGTACTACTTGCCAACGATTCTCAATATTAGCTTTGGCACGAATCCCAGGGATTATGAATTAAATAGCAACTGTGCCTAAATTCCTACAAATTAGTAGTAGACATCTGATTGTTACAATCTTCTAAATAAACCCCATATGAAAAATTTAAATGGAGTTAAATCTAGTGTGTAAATTATTTTACAGATGTTTGCCTATGCAAGCATAGAATGTCATGGCCTGCTTGCTGTATATCATATGACCATATATGGCATTACTTGATGTATTGTAAGCAACTAAGGAATCTCACATCGATTATTATGTCACTACATTTAAAAATTAATGAAGTATTTTATTTCTGGGGTTCAAAAGGTAATTTTGCATCCAATAATTCTCACACACTGTATTTATCACTCATAAAGGCTCACAATAAATAAAGGAAACATAACTTAAGAATAATGTTTAAAAGAGTATTCATTCATAACAAAAAATAGTCACCTATGATCATTCATTAATACAAGGGTAGATATGAAGAAGATTATCCATCAAAAAAGATATCCTAAAAGATTATCCATCAAAAGATATCCTAGAAGATTATCCATCAAAGGATACTATATAGAAGATTATCCATCAAAGGATATCCTAAAAGATTATCCATCAAAGGATACTATAGAAGATTATTCATCAAAGAATACCACAGAAGATTATCCATCAGAAGGATATATCAAAAGAAGGCTTTTTACTACACATCCACATTGTTACACTGCAGTTTTTGAATGAACACCTCCCTCAAGGAGAAATTTTGCCATTTTGAACCTCTCCCTTTCCTCCACGAGTTCAAAGGATTGAAATTCACTCCATAGATTTAGCGTTGCCATCCCTGCCACTTAAGTTTACAGCAATTTTTTTTAAAAAAGTTAGATTTCCGTCACAGAAATGAGTTCTTGTTTTTCGTTCTCTTATAATTTTGAAATGCATAAATTTGTTCTTTACCTGGTGGAAAGGCGAGAATGGTGCTAAAGTGGTAGTTATGTTTCCAAAGACAGGTGATCTGGTCGTCATGTATAAATTCTGGGGTAGATTCAATGTCACGGCTCTCGTTGACTTGCTGTCTGGTCTCTTGAGGTAACTTCGTCTTTTGGGAAGTTTGAAGGGGAAACTGGTGGTAGTTACATCAGAATCACCTAAAAATAAATAACACGTCTTTAGAAATCTTGTTTTGAAATAATCATTTTAAATGGCCTTTCATTTTCATATTTCTCAATTTTAAAACATAATAAAATGTTAAAACCTTTCAATTAACTTATTATCTTTTTAAATTATCGTCTATCGTCCTAGGTAACAAATTATTTATACTTCTATTTTTAGATGCTTTCTTTTCATTTGTTATTCATTTTTAAGCAGAATACATACCGGCATAATATATTAATTCTCTAAACAGAATACATCATGAAAATTTGGCTATTGTTCTTTATTAAATTTTTTGTTCAAAACAATAATTTCTTTCAATCATTCTTACAATAATTAAAATATTTTTATCAAAGTTCTCATATAGTAGAAAACTTCTGTACGCATGTTTTGTTTTTCGTGTTAGATTGAGTATCTTATCACATAGCATAAAACCAAATTAAATATCAAGTTCATTTAATAAGCAAAGAGTTTCAAAGAGTGACACATGGCATGAAATGTGCATTATATTCTATGCATTGTAGAATTATATAATATATGGACATATTGCACATTGTAATATGTCCATAGAACTCTAAAATGCACATGGTGTAATTTCCATGTTCATATAACCCTATAATACCCGTAATACAAATTCCCAACCCATACAATGCATATTATACATTCCTCATGTCCGCAGAATCTCACGATGTATATTGCTTTCACAATCTATTTATACGGCTTAGCTTTGATTTGTTAATTTTGTGACATCACATTTCAATATTCCTACTAGCCAGGTTCTATAAAATTCAAAAAGAATTTAGACAATGTTCGTAGATGGTTTGTAATAGCTCATAGACTGGACATTTATTATTTCAATATAAAAGAAAAATACTTACTTAAGTATCCTTTTCTGCAAATTCCATAGTATCTGATGTTGATAGGCTTCTGGTAACGGCAGCTGAACAGTCTCATTTGACACTCAGAACCGTACGTGTTTCCGTCATAACCGCACACAGGGTCTCTGCTGTCCTCCGGAGAACACTTGAAGTCGCAGCTGCAGTGGGGACCGGAATTGGTGTCCACGCAACTGGCACCATGGTAACACTCCAGATCATCGCACGAGCTCACCGATTCATTCACTTGAGACTCTTAATGAGAACAAAAAGTAAAGGCACATTTAAGAGTATAAACAAAGGTACACGTGCAAAAAGTTACTTTATACAATTTCGGTTAACTTTTTCAAGTTAGTATTATTTCAAGAAAAAGTTTACTTATATGTTTAATTTTAATTTTTTATTTCTCTTAATTCTCCTTTTAGCAGCTTTCATGAAGTGCTAATCCGCTGATGGCTCGTGCCTGAGTGGTAACATTAATGCGAATGCTTCCACGCAAAAATTTGATTATTGGAAACAACTAAGCTAACATAGCTTGGAAATTCATCATAAAATGTACATATTTGCATCGCTTTATAATACGTATAATCAACAAATCAAAAGAAGATTTGCTCACCGTCCATGCATCCTCCAGGCCCCAGTATAGTTCCAGGGGGACAGATGTCGCACTTCATGCCCTGGATGCCGTGTTTGCACACGCACCGGCCCGTCGTCTGCTCACAGTCGTCCCGGATGGAGCCGTACGGATTGCAGTTGCAGTCTGGAGGAAGGAAAAAATAATTAAATGCATAAATTTAATACTGGAGGGACGCTAATGATTTGGGAAAGGAGCAGGTGTTTTTTCAGACGTGGTTTACTAAAAGGATAAATTTTTCGACCGCTGGTACATAAAACCATACTTTCCTGGCTGAGGATAGAACCTGGCGTTCTGCAGGAATTTGTCATCGTAAGTTGGATGACATTGAAATTGTGAATAAGCGAATAAGGTCCACTGAAGACAGTAGACTGCCTGTTAGATAGGCTTCTAGTCTTTGAGGTTGGTGGGAATCCTCTTTAACTAATTCTAGTTGTGTAAGTGATTGCAATTATTCAAGCAAAGATTTTTATTTTATAAACTCAAATATATATTTTTTATTTTATAAACTCTAATGTATTTTTTAAATATCAAATATTTTTTTAGCTTTATATATCAAATCAAATTGTAAACAGGAATAAAAGTCTTTGAGGAAGATAATAGACTTCCGGTAGCATAGGCTTTTAAATCTTGAGCTTGGTGAGAATCTTCTTTAACTAATTTTAGCCGATTAAATGGCTAATTTTATTTTACAAATTCAAATTAATTTTTTTGACGCTTGAATAATTTTTTTTTTTAGTTTTTATGTTTTAAATTAAAATAAAAACATGAATAAATGACATTGAGAAGGAGAATAGACTTCTGATTAGATAGGTTTCTACTTCTCGATCTTGGTGGTAATCCTCTTTTAATTAATTTTAGACGATTAAACGATTGTAAAATATTAAAGCTTAGATGTTTATTTTATTAACTCAAATATGTATTTATTTTATTATAAAAAAAATTAATTTGATATATATATATACATTTTTAATTTATAAACCTAATTATATATATATTTTTTATTTTATAAACTTAAATGTAGTTTTTTGAAACGTGGGTGGTTCAAATATTTTATTTTTAGACATTTTTACGTTTTTTAAATTAAATTGAAAACAGGAATAAAAGATGCTAGAATAGAATGCCAGAATAAAAGATGTCCATGGATAGAATAGGTGGAAATCATTCTCTTTAACTTAATTCTAGTCGATTATATGACGTTAAGAGCAGACCATGAATGCTTGTTAAATATTGCACCCTTACATGCCTCTGTTTTCCAGCTGGAAATGGAATTCCGAGGACAACGCCCCTTGTCACAAGGCTAATTTATGTAGGAACATGTGTTTTCATTTAAATGGGACATTAATAATAATTTTTTATTCTCCTGTATAGATACTTGCTGTAAGCTTTTTCTGACGAACTGGACACCCGAGTTATGTATTTATTTTATTATATAAATTGTACAGTTGTAATGCAGGAATAAAGAGAAATAGACTCAGGTTCAAAAATATGCTAGCGATATCCATGGTAAGTTTTCATTTAAAACAAAAAACTGTTTTAAGAAACAAAGTGACTCGATGACGATCGAGAGTCTGTAGTAGTCTAGTATCGACATTCACCATACTTGATGGGAATTTTCCTCTTTCTTTATACATTACATATATGTATTTATGTTATATATATGTATATATATATATATACAGAGAGAGAAAGAGATATTAGTATAAGTAGATTATGTACATGCCACCGATGGTATCATTGTCGATGGATCACGATTTGATCTGTTATATATTAACGACGACATAAGTATGTATGCCAAGAACAGAGGATGATTAAAGGACATTGCTCTTCTCAATGTACCAAGCATCTGCGTGTCGTGAGAGAGAAAATAAAAAAAAAAAACTCTCATTTGGAAATTTGATTATCGATACGAAAGGTTTTACACTGTTGCAACTACTTCTTATTTCTGAAAACTATGACTGCAGCAAACACCAAGAGCGGAATTAAATTTCAACAGTCAACATAAATTTTAAATAATTAAATTTTAATAGATTCAATTTCAACCGCAAACATGCGCAGCTTAAGAACAACTTCAGCTGCGCATGTTTGCCAATGGATAACGAATCAGTTTTTATGTACTAGTATTAGGAAATATAATTTATACTTACGAACACATCCGCTATTACCACTTTCTATTTTGTGAAGTCCCCAGTACCCTGGTTCACATCTGTCACATCTCAACCACCTACACCAGGTTTGCAAGGACATTGCTTTAGAAACAGGGTCACAAGTCGAGCTGTAGGAGCCCAAACTGTTGCAGTTGCACACGCCTGTAATAAAACAATGACAAAGAATGACCTAAGAATTTTCATCAAACTTATCTCCAAAATAAAATAGATTTTTAAAACCAGATTTTAAAAAGTGGCAGAAGTTGGATAAAATAGATTCTTTACAACCTTCCACGCATATATTTTTAGATCGTGAAGAATTGAGCAAACGGCAGTTGATAGTAAGATCTTGTTTATTATTCTCCACATATATCACTTTAATCTTTCGTCCTCAAAAAATGTACTGATTTTTGGTGCAGAATGAATATGAATCAATAAAAAATGAGCTTCAAGATGATGCCCGACAAAAATGATGTTGTTTGCTGTTTTTTAAGGTGTATCCATATTTGAAATGAATGAAAACTTTATTTTCTCCAAAGTACTACTATTTGATATGGAAAACACAAGTAGCTAACTTTATAAAAAGCCATTAATTTCATTGTCCTTTAACTAAGGCTCCGTCCAGACTTCACAGCAAGAATGACTAAGTGACGTTTAAAAAACTTGCTGAATCAAGTTGGGACGAATACGAGACACACGGTCCCTGGCGCAAGCATCTCGTGCTGCCACTCATCTTGGTAGATAGTTAAATTTTTTGAATCGGATACTTATCTAAACCCAGGCAGACTTCTGGAACCAAATTCATTTACTATGATTCATGAAATAGGAAGCAACATGAGATCCGTCCCACACTTGGGAGAGCCAATTCTTTTATAAGCCTTTCAGTCCTTTTGCTCTCAAGTTTAGATGCAACCTTAACTAAAAGACCATGAGATCTTAACTGAAAGACCATGCCTTAAGGGTTTCTGTTGGTTTGTAGGTTGCCATTGGGAAATAATAACAATAAATTTGTTTTATATAACAATTGGGATTTATTTAGGGGTTGATTTCAATAAATGATGTAAGTAATTTGCATTTTTAAAATAAAATTATCTTTTTCCATCAAAACATAAGATTAGAGTAAACACGTAACAATATGTAGTGAATGTAACATTAATTGCTTTCTAGGAGACGGATTGTTGCAGATACGAAAATATTTACAATTTACTGAAAGAGAGTCTTGACAGGCTTGAAAAATATTTTCACATTGTTAACATATCTTTCCAATAATAATTGCGGCAAGAAATGCAATGACTGTTGGAAAATATCCGCATAGGATTTATTATATTAATAAGAAAAATAAACTCAAAAAATATGTGTTCCTTTAAACTTACTCGGACATCCTCCGTTGTTCGGGGCCCATGACAGGATGTCGAAGATCAGGACAACAACCGAACGGCGTGGCTTCGCAGCTCTTTACAAGAGGAGCTGAAAGAGAAATAAAAAAACAGATTTTTAAAATACTGAAAGAAGGAGATACACAAATAAGGCAATATATGTCCGCCACCGTAAAAAGTAAACATCTGCTGTCTCGAAATCTGCCAGTAGGCAAACGATCATTGGGGCTGTTGTGCCACTGATGATGATGATGATGATGGCGATATACACTCAAGAGCCAAAACATTATGACCACCCCTACATTTTGCAATGAACTCGCCTGGATGACGTGGAAGTCACGTGATCAGGTGGAAGTGGTATTTAGCTGGTATTAAGGGGTGGTATTAATCCATGCCCAGGCGGGTTGAAGCTGTGTTGCCCGCCAAAGGTGGGCCAACTCGTTATTGACAGGTGGTCATAATGTTTTGGCTCTTGAGTGTATGTATGTGTATGTTGTATAAAATAAATGTTCATTATAAATATATCTAATTTTTTGCTAGATGCCAATACAGTTTTCAATACAAATTATTAAATAATTAATTGTCATTTATCTTCTAAATCATCTAAAAACAAACTACCGTGCCTAAAAAGGAAGACCAATTACTTTTTTTTTTTCAAAAACTCTTTATTTATTCTTCCAATTTTATTTCAGCGCCTTGAAAGTAATCCCTTCCGGACGCAATGCACTTATGCGAACTTTTTTTCCAATCCTCAATGCATGCTAAAAAGTCATCGGCAGGGGGATAGCCTTCAAAGCACGTGGCGATCCACGCTGAATCGCTTCAATCGGCTCAAAACGGTGACCCCGGAGTGGTCTTCTGAGTTTAGGTAATAGTCAGAAGTCACACGGTGTGAATACGGTGGTTGTTAAATAGTATGGGTTACATTTTTAGCGAAAAAGTCACGAAGAATCAATGCAGTGTGAGCTGGCGCATTCAGTGTTTTCGGTACAAATCAAGATTTAACGCGTTTGAGGCCCAAAATGGAATTTAGCAATCCTTTGAAATTCCAGCATCATCAGCAAGGTTTCTAATTGTAGATAGACGGTTTGTAAGCACCAAATCATTAATTTTTTCGACGTGAGCTTCGTCGGTTGAGGTTGATGGTCCACCAGAGGCTCTTCGTCTTCAACGCGTTCTCTGCTTTCTTTGAACTGTTCATACCACTTCTAAACATTCCGTTACGATATACGACTGCTCACCGAATGCCTTCTGCAATATTCTATATGTCTCCGCAAACAAAATTTAACACAAGTTCTTTGCTCAATTAATTCAAAAATTTTAAAAATCGCCAGAATAAGTTTCAGCTCTCACAAAGCCAAGCTTAACTCAAATACTAATGAATATTTTGACGTCAAATTTTACACAGATATCAAGGACAGTGCCAGCAACCTAAAAAGAAAAATAAATTAAAATTCCATAAGCCCTGGGAATTTTAAATTGAAAATTGGTCTTACTTTTTGAAAACAGTAGTACAATTTTTCTAAACAGTTATTTTTAGATTTCACTTTGTATTGACTTACCAACGTTACAACACTTTGCAAAATATTGGGTCAGGTGACAAACAGTTCGCGCAGGACACAATTTAGATCCAGAGCCTGTTCCACAATAATAGTCTTTACCAGTAGCAGGGTCAATCACTGGAGGTTCACCGTCACAAGCTATGTCAACGTGATCTGAAATATATATATTACCTTTAGAAACATGCATTGAAATTTTTACAAAAACGTGGAGATTCGGTAATGATTTCAGCTGACAATACCTTCGATAAGTTTGTTGTTATTGTTGTTGTTGTTAGATCTTGCAACCGATAATGGGACGTTAGAGAAAAGAAAGTTGCATTAGTCGAGAGAAGTGTTCTAACTTGAAGATACCCACGGTTTCAAGTAACAAAGCCCCCGCAACGCTCTACGATCATATTAGACTGGGACCTACTGTTTTAAAGTGGATTGCGAACTCATCTTAACAAACATCCATAGGCAATTTAAGTTTATCTAATTAATCGAAACCTGCTGGTAAACAAAATAAATATATTTAAATTTTACTTAAAAATTAAAAGGCCCTGAAAAAACATGTATTGAAATAAAAGAAACAAAAAAAGAAAATATTAAATAAAGAAAAATTAATTTTAAAAAAATGCCTTCGATACAGTTTGTTGTTCTTGTTGTACAAAATTGTTGTTGCTATTTAAAAAAATTTGATTACGACCGATAATGGGAGGGAGAAAAATTGAAAATTTAAACATGTTCAGAGTCGAAAAAAGTGTTCTAATGCATACAGGGCATAAATTTCATTATGTTTCAAAAGGGCATTATGAAAATATTTTCTGAAACTGTATACAACTACCATGCCAATTTTCAGGTGAATCCTATGAGGGAACTGATAACTCTTTAACCTCCTCATCTTAATTCAAAGATTAAATAGTTAATTTAAGATATATTCAAAATTTAATACTGCTGAAATGTATGATTTAAATAAATATATTTAAATTTTATTAAAAAAATTAAAAAGTTTTATCTTGAAAATAAATTTCTGATTAATAAAAAGAATAAAAATAAGTTAAAATATTAAATAAAGAAAAAATAATTTAAAAAAAAAAATCTGAACAATTTAGGACAAATTGCAAACTATGCATACAAAATTAAATAAATAAAAATTTAAAATTAAATTTGATTAGATTTCTTTTCTTGTTAAAAAAATTTTTGAAAAAAATTGATTTTTACCACATATCACTTTCGGTAAAAATACTTGTACAATGCATAACAGGTATATTGAAATTTCAAGTACACTGCTCCTCATATACATCGTAATATAACATAACGAAAATATTTTCTGAAACTGTGTTACTTTTTGATGCTACTATTTTTTCTGAATCCTATTTTTTTTTTTTTTTTCTGGATCTTTTTTTTTTCAAGATCCTATTTTATACTGCTGAAATGTATGATTTAAACATAAAATATCTAAGAATTTATATTATTGTCCTCGGGACTCGTTTTATCTTTTACGTATATTTTCTAGGTTAATACCTTAATAAAATTTAATTTGCGTTATATGTATTTTTAATAAACGGTTTACAATAGTTTAATTAAATAAAAAAAGTTATTAATAGAAATTTTATTTTACTATTGCAAACGTGGGGTGCTTTATTTAAATTTTTATTACTCTGCATTATCTTACGAAATAATGTAAAATTAAATATTAATAAGAAAAAGAAATTACCTATAACAGAAATTATTTTTATTTAAGCAGCTTCGATTCATTTTTTTATAATCTGTTTTATAAGCAGACGAGAAAAAATGCTAAATTTTAAATAAATCATTAAAATTTTATATTATTTAAATTTATTTATCCATTAATTTTCATAAATCAAACTTCAATAATAATAAGAAACATATTTTATAACTGTTTAACTAATTATTTTTGCTTAAATATCTTCGATTTGATATTTTTAATTATTTATTTTGTAAGCATATTAAGAGGAATAATTAATTTAGTTCAATAAACGTTATAGTTAGTCAAATTTATTATACAAATAAACAAAAAAATATTTTAATATTGTCATAAATTACTTTTTGCCCAAATATCATCTACATAATCTTTTATAATTTTATATTTTATAAGCAAAATAAAATAAAATAATAAGTTTATAGACAGAAATAATTAATTTTAAAATAATAATTAAGCAAATAATAAGTATGATAATTCGAATTTAAAATAATAATTAAGTAAATAATAATAAGTATAATAATTCAAATTTAAAATAATAATTAAGTAAATAATAATAAATATAATAATTCGAATTTAAAATAATAATTAAATAAATACTAATAAATATAATAATTCAAATTTAAATAATAATTAAGTAAATAATAAATAAATATAATAAAAATTCAATAATTTAAATAATAATTAAGTAAATAATAATAATTCAAATTTAACATAATAAGTAAATAATAATAAGATAATAATAATAATAATAAATATAATAATATTCGAATTTAAAATAATAATAAGGGAATAATAGTTCGAATTTAAGATAATAAGTAAATAATAATTCGAAATTAAAATAATAATTAAGTAAATAATAATAAGTATAATAATTCGAATTTTAAATAAAAAATTAAGTAAATAATAATAAATATAATAATTCGATTTTAAAATAACAATAAGTAAATAATAATTAGAATATAAAATAACAATAATTAAGTAAAAAATAATAAGAATAATAATAATTAAGTATATATATATATATGTATCAAATTATTTTCTGCTTAAATAGTTCCGATCTATTGTCTATCATTTATTTTAATTTTATCTATCATCATATGCATCCTTTTTATAAGCAAATGTGAGCAGAAAAGTTGTTTAAAAAGGAGAAATATATGTTTCTTTATTAAGAAAGAACGTATATCTGAAATTTGTTTTGCAAATATCTAATTTATACCGAAATACTCAGAAAAAACGCTGTTCATATGTATTAAAGAAATGCAATGCTTCTACTAACAAGTTACTCTAATTTTCTGTTTTAGAGAATTTTTCCTGAAATATATCAGCCTTTCGAAGCTATATCGCAAATACATCTCGAGTTGTTGTAGCTTGCATGCATTTTTAAATTATGATTCCAGTTTGCCATCTCAGATATTTCATGTTTAATTCATGTATTTCAGTATTATAAAATATTTGAAAACAGATGGTAATTTAACAAGAAATTCCTTGAGGACACCGAATAAAAAAAAAAAAAGAAATCGTAATATCGAGAGACGGAGAAAATTTCAGAAAATATTTTCGCTATGCCAAAATGCATATTCGATACATTGTTATCATAATTTTAGCATAAGGATAAACTAAAACAGTAAGTATAATGCAAATTATCGGATTACTGAAATCTTGTTTACTTTCAGATGAAAGGTTTATTTTCAGTATTCTAATGAAAATTATTATTTTATGGATTATAAGATACAGAGAAATGAAATGGCGACTAAAATTCAATTTAAGATAATTAAAATGTTTGAATGTTTAGAGAAAACTTGTTTTTGATTCTTAAAAAGGGTGTAATTTAATTTTTAATAACTCAATTTTAATGCACAACATTTCAGTGTTGTTTTTTACCAGTTAACACTTAAAAGTTATATTTAATTTCCTTTCGATATATAAAATAATAGATTTATTGACTTCGTAATTAATTAAAAATTAATTAAAACTGTCAATAATGAAATAATAATTATCGCAAATTAATAATTAGGATTAGTAGGATATAAAAATATATACACGTGTTCACGACTTCTCCAATATAAATCTCAACACTTCTTTTGGTTTTTAAGGATATCTCAAGTTTAAGGTCTATAATTGTAGAGAATGAGACATGATAATAGATGGATGTAAGAAATGAAAATGATGTGAAATAAGTTATGTAATGTGAAGTGAAGCGATGTGAAATGATTAGGGCGTGGTGTGATGCGAAGTTTGGGATGTTATGTGAAAGTGTTTTTGGGATGTTAATGAGGTGTGCGAAAGTGACATAATGAGATGTTATTTGCAGGATGTAAAGTAAGGAATATAGGAAGGTGAATGTAACATAATGAGATGTGATGTATAGGGAAGTAATGTGACATATGATGTGATGTGATATAATGAGATGTTATTTGCAAATGGATGTAAAGTATGTATGAATGATATATTTAAGGAAGAGATGTATGGCGTAATGTATAGGGATGGATGTGACATAATTAGATTTATAGTGATGTCATAATGAAACATGTATAGTGATCTGACATAATGAGATGTAATGTATAGTGATCTGATATAATGAGATGTAATAAATGTATAGTGATCTGACAGTAATGTGTAATGGCGCAATGAGATGCATAATGATGACATAATAAGATGTAATAAATAAGTGTATAATGAAACATGTATAGTGTGATATAATGAGATGTAATAAATGTATAGTGATCTGATATAATGAGATGTAATAAAATGTATAGTAATATGACATAATGAGTTGTAATAAATGTATAGTGATCTGATATAATGAGATGAAACATGTATAGTGATATGATATAATGAGATGTAATAAATGTATAGTGATCTGACATAATGAAACATGTATAGTGATGGCATAATGAGATGTAATAAAATAATGATCTGACATAATAAGATGTAATAAATGTATAGTGATCTGACATAATGAAACATGTATAGTGATCTGATATAATGAGATGTAATAAATGTATAGTGATCTGATATAATGAGATGTAATAAATGTATAGTAATATGACATAATGAGTTGTAATAAATGTATAGTGATCTGATATAATGAGATGTAATAAATGTATAGTGATCTGATATAATGAGATGTAATAAATGTATAGTGATCTGACATAATGAAACATGTATAGTGATCTGTGAGATGTAATAAATTAGTGATCTGACATAATGAGACATGTAATGATGTGAGATTATGGAACATAATGAAAATATAATATATAGGGATGTGATATGTAAGACTGTGAAGTAATGTGTAATGGAGTAATGAAATGTAATTTGACATAATGTATAGAGATGTGACGTAATGAGATGCAACATGACGTAATGTATATGAAGTAATGTGTAATGGCGTAATGAGATGCAACATGACGTAATGTATTGTAATGTGACGTAAAGTAAATAAAGAAACTTGGATTTTGAATAACGAGAACAAAAGCAAATATTTAAATCCATTTCGTTTCGCAAAATTGATGCAATTGGACAATAATACATTACCTTCTGCATGCAATTCAAGCATGTAGTAGGTAATAAAATATATATGCATAAATCTGATATATAAATGCAAAATAATAAAGGTATGTGCATAAATCTTTTGATAGAGTTCATACACACTTGATAAATTACAATTCGTGATCGAATTTCAATTTTTATTTGCTCTTAAGAAACAATAAATAACCTTACCTAACGCAAACTTCTCTAGCAGAAGTCTCTATTCTCTTCTGCAGCAAACAGGACTCCTCCCTCATGTGACACTCGTTGTCGTACATTCTCCCCGTCTGATCCACAGACAGGCTCCCTTGATGCTGGGGCAGTGGAAAGTGCACACGCAGAAGGGAGAACCCTCGCTGTTGAAGTCGCAAATGCCTCCGTATTTGCACTGCTTGTCCTGGCAGCTGCTGATTTTTCGCTCTTTCAAGGCTGGCAGATCTAATGGAAATCAATTATGAGTTACTGATTGCATAACTTGTAACATAGCAATTATTTAAAATGAATCCAAATTATTTAAAGAACGCCAGTCTAATCGAAATATTATCCTTCTTCCTCACTGTCTCGCATTTCTCCATCGACTTTAACTTGAATTTCATCAAAATTCTCGAAGCCAAACTTCTGCAGAAAGTTGAAAAAACCATTTCTTTTACAGAAATCGACACATTGGATAAGGTATTAAATTGTCTTATGAATATAGTTAGTAATAATGCGTTTAAGAAATCTATGACATGAAATTTCTTTGTCATGAAATTAATTAATAGAAGTTTTTGCATACCGCGCATGCTCATAGGAAATGAGCATCTGAAAAAATTACGGACGTCCTACCACGGTATCATTCTAATATTGAAATCATTATTTGTATTTGTATTTTCTGGTATCATCTTTTTATTTTAAATCATACTTGGGTTTTTCCCCCAAAGTTCACTAATTTTGCTTGCTTTTACTTTTATTTTTATTTATTATTTATTTTTGTATTTCTTCGGTTCTAATACATGTGCTTTGGGTTCTAGTCCTTGTGGTATCATGGACGTTTGTAGTAATTCGGAATCCACTTTCAGTCGTAAGTCCATTTCTCATATGACTGTAAGAGCATCACGGAACTCAGTCAGACTTCTACCTACTGTTGCTCCATCTCAACAGAAGCTGCCCCTTTTCTCTCCTTCCATGAGTATATCACTCATGGGATGTCCGTCCTGCACTGCAGATCACTGAGGATTAGTCATAGTCTCAGATCGATTTTCAGGAGAAAGGAAAGAAACGATTACTATAGAGGTATGGGAAGATAAGCATTTTGCGCAAAAATCTTTTCATTGTGTTTGATAAAGAGTTTGAGAATTCTCCTAGATGCAATCCATGTAAATTATTTCTTCGAAATTGTGGTGGTAAAAATGTACCGTATAGAAAGCCGTAGACATGAGTAATTGCTACATTCTAATGGCAAATGTTTTAAATAAAATGCACGAAAGCAATACGAGTGTTTACACTTACCTTCTTCATCATCCGAGCCATCGGTGGCCTCTCCACAAGTGCCATAGAATTGGATGGCCAGGTCTCGACTTTTCTGGCAGCCGCTCCTTTTCATTTCGCACTCGTTGATGTAGGTCTTGCCGTCTGTGGCGCAAATGAACTCGTAGATCTTCGGACAATCGACAGGACAGACGCATCGACCGCTCTCGCACCTGGCTCCATATTTGCAGTGCACGTGTTCACACAGTTCTACGTTCAACAAAGGAAAACCAAAACTTTTGTGATAAATTTCAATTCAAACGTTGCGAAGGAGATTGTAAAGAAAAAAGTGCACATGTTGCTCATTTGCTCAAGGAATTATTTCTAAAAACTATTTAGAATTTTCTTTTTACTGATCTCCATAATAAATATATATATATTTTTTGTTTTTATAAAAATCAAAATTTACTAGATCTCTATTTTTTTAATGTTATCACTTATATATCCAATAATTCTCATATTTTTGAATAACTGCACGTAGTAAACTTTATACAAGAGATTTTTGCTCAGAATTTGCGTATAAATAAAATTCATTGATAGGATAAAAATGCTAAATATTTAGAAAAATTAAATTTACAATAATTTATACTTAGAAAAAAAGGAACCATTTCTTTTGAAAATCATTGCATAATAGCAGATTTTTTCCTCTATTATAGCCAATAGCATAGAGTAGTATTGGCCAACAGAAAATATTATTGCCAAAAGTCGGCAAGCTATCATCACATATGTTAAACTACAAACTAAAAATCACATGAGGGTTATGTTTGTCCCAAATTGATAACACCGATCTATTATATTACTCCTTTATGGCCCTACTAAGTATCCTTGATATCCTACTGAGTTTTACATGATGCACTTCTAGAATTTGTCAATGAAGTTTTTAATAGTTTGTATTTTAGTGACATATTACGATAAGTGACTCTTTTTTGGTCTTTAAAGCTTTGAGTTGTATTTCTGTTTCATTTTGCATTTGTGATATTTCTCAGAATGATGCTGACTGTTTTAGAGAATCCCTGAAATTCAAAAATTTCAATTTTGCATCCTTTGAATTTTTTCTACTTTTCTATTTTCGTGATTTCCCAACTGGCCTTATCAACGCTACTATACCAAATGTCGAACTATCTCTCTGTTAGTACAAGAGATAGATTGTAATAAGATCAATTACTGATTATCCGTGAAAAGAATTATTTAGAAGATCAAAGAAAGAAAAGGTAAGTTTCAATTTTAAACCAGACTATTTTTTTTATAATATATTTTTTTTATAATTTTCTGATTCATTATTTTATCCATTTGTAAAAATAATTCACTTTGTATTACTCGATTTATTCTTATTTTATATATATATATATATATATAAACCCAGGATAAAATAATAAAGAATCAGAAAATTGGAAAAAAAGCCTTTTAAAAAAAAAACATATATGTATATATATATAATAAGAATAAATCGAGTAATACAAAGTGAATTATTTTTACAAATGTTATTTTCGATCTGTGCTTATATATTTTTGAAAAAAGGTATAGCAAAATACTGTTAATTACAGGATAGTGGCCTAAAATGTCGAAATTTTCTGAAAAATGTAATATTTTTATTTGACAGACACTCGTACATAAACATGAACCTCGTGTAAAATTAAGCATTTTTTTTTTTATGCTGAGTGAAATAGTTTAATCTAACTTACCGCATGGTCCTTTGGTTGCAACTGCGATGTACTGTCTCCTTTTGCAAGCTTCAACTCGAAGTTCGCATTCATTTGGATAGGATACACCATCAGTGCCACAAACAGGTGCGTCCACCTATCGATTATAGAAAAAATATTAATAGTAACAAAGAGATTTTCACCAACATTATTCAATTTTTGCGATATACGAGTAGCTCGTGATTTCACATGATAAAGAAATTGATTCACTGGACAATAATAATAATTTAAGATATAATATTAAATAGATATAATAAATATATAGTATATCATATTAGTTTATATATTATAAAAGGAAATAATTACTTCATAAATATACTTAAAAATACAAGGTTTATATAAATTATTTTTAGCTTCTATGTGTCATAATTTTCGAATAAAAAATTTTTAAAAAATGTCAAAAATTTTATGTTGAAACATTGCGCTATTAGCAATTATGATGTGAAAATTAAAAATGGTGTGTACACAAGTCATTGCAGTGACTAAACCTTTTATAAATGGTGAGTTTACAAGGCATTAGAGTGGTTAAATAGCCTTATAAATAGTGAGTGCACAACGCACTACAGTGACTATACTGGCATTAGAAGGGCTATACCACTTTAAAAATGCAGAGTGTGCAATGCATTAGAGCGGCTAAACAGCTTTATAAATAGTGGGTGCATACAGCACTACAGTTACTATGCAGCTTTATACATAGTGAGTATACAAGGCACTATTGTAACTATACCGTTTTAAACATGGTGTTAGCACTAAGAATTAGAATGGCTAAACCGCTTTATAAAAAATGAGTGCACAAGGCACTATAGTGACTATACCGTTTAAAAATGGTGAATGCACGAGGCATTAGAGTGGCTATACCGCCTACTCTTTATACGTATGTAGACGAAAGAAGTTATGCAGAATAATCTTTCATATGTTTCACCCATGTGGACAACCTAACTGCAAAGCTGCTTGTCTGGTGGATTTTTATAGATTGTGAGTAAACAATTCACATGAACATCATCTTCCTATGATGTCTTTTGTCTTCTCACTTGTTTTAAGTGCTGATGTACCCATTTTTTGAAACAGTTTAAACTATCGTCATATAGAATAATCTGAAGGAGAAACCTACTTATATATACTCTGTACTTTTATAATAATATCGTATTCAATAATATATTCAGTATTAGTAGCGTATTTTGTTTCAAACAATCACAGCATACACATTAGTTTCCCCTGTGAATTCGCAATTCTAATTCAACATAGCTGTTCTCACGTCAACATAGCTATTTACAATTATAGAGTTGCACCATGCACATTTTTGTATTGTAGTTAACTAATATGAAATAATGTTTTTCCTCACGTTTTAGTGGTAATCTATGAGGAATTGAAGCATTATCCCTAATATTTTATGCACACTCTGTGAGTATTTTTACTTTTTACTTTTTTTGTGATTGTTTAAATTTTTAAACTAACAAAAATTCTATAAATTTGAGGTAAAATTTTTTTATTTATTATTACCTACTGCAGCTTTAGAAGCAAACATTTTAATGTTAATATACAAAAATTATTACACAAAATTACACAAAAATATATTTTGTTAATTAAAATTTTTAACATTATAAAATATAATTATTTTTCTTTTTACATTTTAACAAGTATAACCCATACGTCTAATTAAAGATTACTAGGGGTATTTGTTTACATAGTGGTATTCTAATTAGCTCTCTAATCATATTTCAAAACATTTTGTTATTTTCAAGACAACACAACTTACATGTATTATTCAAAGTCTAATCCCTTAACAGAACAAAACAATCAACGAACTTTGGCAAAAGAGCATAGAATTACTAATTAAACAATTATAGTAAAATAAGGAAACTGAAATATACTCCTGACTCATTAATTTCTTTCAATGAACGTTTTCTATATCAATTAATAATTTAATACCATTTAATCTAAATGACCTACATAAAAAATAAATCTAATTGAAAGTAATTTCATTTACATTATTACAAAAGTAAATGTATATAGATATAATGTGTATATGTGTAATAGACAATATATTTATGTCATTACTAATACATTTAAAGCATAAAAATGTGCAAAGAATATATATTTTTATATTAAAGAATTTTTGTAAAATATATCATTATTTTTCAATACAAAATAAGAAAAAAATGCGCGCAATTTTATGAAGTATAAAATTTATTAATGCTCTTAAAAGAACGTCTCTCACTTCATATTGAAATACAAAGTAATTTTAATAAGAATTAGTTTGGTTTCAAATTTATAAATGTTTTTTGTTTATATGATGATAAAGAAGTTTTATTACACATAAAAATACAGATAAAAAGTTGCAAGTGATATTATGATTACAAGGGATGTTATGATTAAAATAAGTATTAAACTTTGTAGCATAAGAATTTTTTTTTTTTTAATTCGTGTGTAGAAGAAATATTTATTTTTGACTCATTCACATAAAAATGTATTATTGTTAAGTTAAACAGAAAAATAATCTTTAATTTGTAAAATAAAATAATACCTAGAAAAATATGATTTATTTTTATTTCTAGCTCAAAGAAAAAAATGTGTATTTAGACCAAAAATTACCAACAAAATGTAATATGTTACCAACCTTAGTAAACAAAAAATTATCAATAAGCTATTTAATGAGACATTTATTTCTAACTTAATAAATGAATCAGTATTAATCGAAAATTTTTACTTGCACTAATTAATATTTCTTAATCTCTATATTTTAGGACAAACCTTTATTATACAAGCATTTATTTTCACTTTATTCAACGCTTTATTATTTTCTAACCTTATTACAAAGTATTGAATTTATGTTACATCCTGAGCATTGTTAAATATTGACACTGTTAACAAAATGTACTCGAATTTTTTATAGATTAAAAACCCAAGATAAGTGTTTTATATTCAAATGGTATTTTAAATTTCGCAAAGAATCGTTGTAAGTTGATTCAATTATGCGAAAAAAATTATAAATTAATAAATAAAATTTATGAAAAAAAAAAAAAAAATACGCTGCCCAGAAATAAACATTTGTTCAGTAAACGACCCACTATAAAATCGTCGATTTCCTATAAATAATAAAATAATTTTTGTATTTATGCTTTTTTTAAATAAAAGATAATTTATAATTTAAAAAAAAAATACATAAAAATATTTATAAAATAAAAAAATTTAAAGAGACAAAATTTTTATTTAATTTATATATACTATTTTTATTTTCACAAGATATTTCTTATTTCAGGATTAAAAATTGACTATAAAAAGGAAAAAAACTCTGCTCTAAAAAATGTAGATTAATATGCTACAACATTCTTTTTATCTGCCATGGCAGATGTCTTATATACCAAATTTATTTTTAACTTTTACTTACTGAACCTGTACATAAAGTAGACCAAAAAAAAGAAAGAAAAAATTCTTCTCTTAAAGATTTGATTGATATGCTACAACATTCTTTTTTTATCAGTCATGGCAGATGTCTTATATACCAAATTTATTTTTAACTTTCATTGACTGAACCTATACTTAAAGTAGAATTATGTCAAATGCAGCTCATGAGATCTAAAAATATGTGCATCCTATATCTTAGATGAATCTTATATTATTTATTACCTGCATTATAGATGAATAATATAGATTAGAGAAGAACAAGTTGTAGACTGCTTGTCGGATATCAATTTTAATATTAAAATTAAGGTAATTTTTAGGTATTATAAGTTAAGGATAAAAGGGAACATAATCGTAATTAAATAATATTAGGACCATGTTCCTTTTTTTTATAAGTTCTAATTAAATAAAACAGATTTAAATTAAAAATTGTCTTTTTTGCAGGTTCTAATTAAAAGAACAGGTTCTAATTAAATAAAACAGGTTTAAATTAAAAATTATCATTTTTACAGGTTCTAATTAAATAAAATTAGAAAAAAAAATTTATTGCTGATTAGAATATAAGAATCTTTGTCAATATGGTCCTCCACCAAGGTCCTGGATCTCGTTCCACATTATTTATATATTCATGTATTTATATGTTTATTTATTTATTTATTTATTTTTGTGAGGAAAACATTTTCATTGAAATTTGCTTTATGTCTTATCCATAAGCTATCAAATATGACGATAAAATGGAAAACATTGCATACAACAGAGTAGCACCATTAAAATCCATTAGCTATCTTTCAGACTCTTTAACCCAACCCAAAAAATATTTGACATATCAATCACTGCCCAAACCCGCCAATTTTACCACCATCAAAAACAAGCAATCTCTTATCTTCAAGACAACCTTGCGCAACATACCACTCAGAAAGCAATTGAAAAATATCTTTATTGTTACAAAAAAAGAAAAGAAAAGAAATAACTCAATGAAATATTTAACCTGCTGACTAGACAGTATGAGGTCCTGTTAATAGAAAAAGCCAAGAGTCGTTAATGTTTTATAGTCAGCAAACTACTTTACCTTGATGCACACCTCAGGACATACGCATCGAGTCTCCCCTTTGCCAAAGCTTTCGCAGACTGCATAAAAATCGCATTGCTGGGTGGAACAGATATCTGAGGAAAGAGAGAGAGAGGAGGGAAACACTCAATAAATTGGGTTCAGGTGAGGCAAATATCGATGGTTCGTGAGGGAAAGTTTGGCTCTGATAAATGATTGGCCATTCGTCTTTGGGAGTCAATAAAATTCTTGTTGAGAGTCTATCGTCTTTTTAGTGGTTGCTTGATAAATTTCTTTCAGCGGTAATGGATGAGGATTTAAAGGTTGGCGTTTCTAATGGAAATGGGAGTTTGGCAGATAAGTGTAAAAATATTTATGGACCAACAATGAAGCAGTGGTAAGAAGGTAAGCGAATGAGAATTGAAGGATTTTGTGTATGGTATTCTAGGGACATAGTGACGTGGTGGAAAGCTAGGCTTGACTGTCAACAAGCACTGACTAACGGAAAGTGTGCCAAAAATGGGCTCGATAAACTTGTAGGTTAGAATGTCTATCCATTGAGTTTGAGGAGGAAGATTAATGGTATGAATCCACAGATGCCATCATTGGTAATGTTCTTGTTGAGAGTGCACCTTCTTTTCGGTGGTTGCTTGATAAATTTGTTTCAGCTGTAATGGATGAGGATTTAAAGGTTGACATTTGTAATGGAAATGGGAGTTTGAGAGATAAGTGTAAAAATGTTAATGATGAAGGTAAAAGGACAAGTATTAAATAATTTTATGCATGGGATTCTAGGATCAGGATGGCCTGGTGGAAAGCTTGGTTTGTCTCTCAACAAGCACAGACTAGCAGAAAGTATGCTAAAACTTGCATTTTGAAATGTCCTTCCGTTGAGTTTGAAGAGGGGAGTGGAATGTATAAAACAAGAGATACCATCCTTGGTGTTGTTCTTGTTGAGAGTGGGTCGTCTTTTTTAGTGGTTGCTTGATAAATTTCTTTCAGCTGCAATGGCTGAGGATTTAAAGGTTGGCATTTCTAATGGAAATGTGAGTTTGGCAGATAAGTTCAAAAAATATTTATGGACCAACAATGAAGTAGTGACAAGAAGATAAAAGAATGAGATTTTAAGAATTTTGTGTATGGGATTCTAGGGTCATATGGCCTGGTGGAAAGCTTGGTTTGTCTCTCAACAAGCACTGACTAACAGAGAGGATGCCAAAAATGGACAGGATAAACTTGTAGATTGGAATATCCTTCAGTGACGGAAAGTGAATCCGTCCTTGGTGATGTTCTTGTTGAAAGTGTACCGTCTTTAATGGAGGCTCGATAAGTTCCTTTGAATGTTAATGGATGAGGATTTAATGGTTGGTGCTTCTAATAGAAATAAAGATTCGGGAATAAGAAGTTTAAAAATATATCGGCAGACAATGAAAGAGGGCCAAGAAGGTAAAAAAATAAGAACTGAAAAAATTTTATGTAAGAGATTCTATCATCAGAGCAGCATGCTACATACAGCGCTCGGCTCATGAACCTGGAGAGCTATTTCAACAATGTACAAACGTTGTCTAACAAAATTTGCCTATTCCAGATATATGAATGACAAATTTGCAAATCGGAATGTTCTTTCATTGGGGTTGAAGAAAAAGGAAGGAGTGTGCAAACTCTCTAGATACCACCCTTGGTGTGTCCATTAAAAACTTTTGGGACACATTATGGTGACAGAATATCAGGCTCTGCATATTGTGGTACAACTTGGGTACCGATTGAATATACAGAGGGTTTTCACATATTTTTGTAATGATTTTCAATGTATATATATACACATAAACAAAGATAAGAATTTTATTTTATAATAAGTTCAGTCTGATAACCATTTTGTTGAACTATCATATTGTAGTTTGATTTGCAAGATAAAATAGCTTTTTTAAAATATCAAGAATGATTGTGTTCAATTTGTCCAACACAATCATCCAAAATCTATGCAATATCTTAGGATGCCATTTATAAAGAAGTTGTTTTAAAATTTCAAATGCACAGTACTACATGGATATACAACATGGAATATATTTATATGGGTTGGATATATTTAAAAGAAATGACCTCAATTCCGGTTTCATTTCTCTTTTTTTTCCAAATTTAGATATAACAAAAAAGCATTTAAAGGGCATGCTTTTTTATTATTTGGACACTACTGAAACATAAATCAAAACCAAATAGGGTATATTTTCTATATACGAAGCCACTTTATTCTATTTATTCAAAAATATTTCTAAATTCTCCTATTATATCACACTAACGGTATATTATTCTTATTGTTTTTTTTTTTCTTTTGTCTCCCTATATGAGGGATACAACGAGGGGCCAATTTATTTCTTATTATTTGAATTTTTGTCAAATGAATATTTGTATTAAATGAGGAGAATAAATTCTGATTAATACATGATACACAATATTTTTAACATGCCACTAATTTCGTTGACGATTTTTTATTTAACTCTGATTATTTTGGGATAAGAAAGCATCTATATGTTGCTTCTTGAAATTAACTAATATGTGTATTAAAAGGCAATTAGCACATACATCGGTTAATTGAAATGGAGATAAATTAATGCTATCGCTACAAATCAATAATTAAAAAAATTTACTCTAATATGTATGTAAGAAAGTTTTTCACGTTAAATTCACTTACTGCATAACCCTCGTGAGCGATTATGATGTCCAGTCTTTTGTTCGCAAGCTTCCCTCTTAAGCTTGCAAGGGTTTGTGTACGAGATGCTGTCAGTACCACAGACAGGTTCGAACTCTTCAGCGCACGTTGGACATTCGCAGACAGGCTGACCATTTTTCACGACACACATGGCGCCGTAAGAACAGTGGTGAGTGTGGCAAGGACCATGGTTACCTGGAAAACAGTAGAAACCTGCTTTTAAGTATACACAATTTTTATTTAATACTAATACTATTGAACTACTGAATTTTGGTATATATCTGTGTTATGTATTCAATCCTATTGGATGTCTTAGGGGTTTGTTAATTAGAGTCGATAAAACTATGGGTGAAACTAGCTGCATTGTGGAATTGTAATTTATTATTCTATTCCTTACTTCCTCTAATAAGATATTTTGTTTCTCCATGTTATTAGAGTACGTCGCTGAATGTTTTTGACTTGAATCTAGTCATCTGCCGATCAGTAATATTGATTTATAACAACCATGGGTATATATAGGTTAGTAAATAATGGATGTGATATGGTTAAACCTTATTAGGTTTAAATTTTAATTAATTTTTAAATAATGGTTAACCTTATTTAACTATACCGTTAAACTTTAATATAAATATGGTTAAACCTTTTTTTTTTTTTTTTCCTTCTAATGCAGCCGGCAAACAGACCGTGATCTTCGCCATAAAGGCTGCACCTATGTTACCTCACTTTTGCATTACACAGGGGGCGTGTAACACGATGGTAACGGAGTAACAATGCCCCCGCAACGCTCTACGATCCCTATCAGGACCGGGACCTACGGTTTAAAAGTGGATTCCGAACCACTACAATACCCATGTGCAAAGCCGGGATTTGAACCCGATACCTGTGGTACCGAACGCCAGACATTCGGCCATCAGGCCCCCTAGTTAAACCTTAACATGGTTAAACCTTACCATGATATAATAAATCATATGGTTAAATCTTAATATGGTTAAACCTTTTTTTATTTTTTTTTCTAATGCAGCTGGCAAAAACTTAGACAGCTTGGTCGGTTAAACCTTAATACGAGTATAATATAATAAACCTTAATATGGCTAAACCTTTTTTTTTTTTTTTCTAATGCAGCTGGCAAAAACTTAGACAGCTTGGTCGGTTAAACCTTAATACGAGTATAATATAATGAACCTTAATATGGTTAATTTGGTATAATAAACCTGCATAAACCTTTTTTTTTTTTTTTTTTTTTTTCTAATGGTTGGCAAACACTTAGATAGCTTTGTCGGTTAAACCTTAATACGAGTATAATATAATGATATGGTTAATATGGTATAATAAACCTTAATATGGTTTCAATAATGGATATGGTATGGTTAAACCATATTTTTATACCTACCGGCCACTTTTATCTCTGGTAGAAAATTTGCTAACCGCTCACAGCTTTCTCAGTAATGGTTAAGTTATGAAGTAATTTTTACTTTATAAAAATTATAAAGCAGAGTTACAGCAAGTTAACGCATAGAATAATAATTACTTACCAAATACTTTATCTTAGACTTTGCTACTCATATAAAACAACGAATAATGACTAAAACTGGTTTAAAATGTCCTGAGGATAGGATTCCTTAATAAAGCTATCTTCAGCATATATTATTTTTTTTTTTTTTTTTTTTGAGAACTTGTTTATCACCCTGTTTTTGCATATTTTATACGCATGCTTTTTTTAATCAGTTTTATAGTTTTTTACTGTTCACCTTATGAATGAATTTCAGTTTTGTTGTAGCAATTTATATTCTCTTCGGATCTTAAGTTATTTTTCCCATCACTAATTATGAAATAAAAAGAAATATGTGTGGGCGTTTGCGAGTGTAAAGTGAATATTAAAACCCTGATTACTAACTAGTTGTTTTCTATCACCCAATTACTTTCACGAATTTTCATCTTATGAGTTATGCACTGTCGTAATTTCATATTAATTTATACCTTGCTGCTTATATGTGGAAAGGATTTGGTTTGCTTTATTACACCTACGTCGAAATACGGAATACAAAGCTAGATAAATTTTGACTTGTAATTAATAGGTGCAGAAAAAAAAAAATACCATAAGAACTGTATATTTTTTTTTTTTTATGTTTTTTTTTTTTTTTGAAAAACAAACAACAAATGTGAACATAAATTTGTCTTAAAAATAATTCAAATGAAAAAATAATAATATTAATAAGTTTTTATCTTTTTGAAAAATATCATAAAATGTATAATATCCTAAAGTTAAATTTGTGTACATTTTCATAAAAGAGTTTAGTCTAGTTTAAAATATTTCCAAAATAATTCAAACTTGATATAAAAATATTTGCATGCTATTTTGATAACCATCTGTTATTTTTTAATCATTTTTTTTACCATAATTCTAAAAGCTGTTTAATGAGTGAAGGTATCTCACTTATATTTAAAGCTTTTAGAGATTTGTTTATGAAAAAAAAATGAACATGAATTTATAAAGTGAAAATGAAGAAATCAAATTCTTTTTCTCTTAGTTTAAAAACATTTTCCAGTGTTTAGCAAAATAAAAAATACTTAAAAATTTATTATTACAATCAAAAATGTTTTTTTTGTGTGCAGATTGGAATCGAATAAAAGAAATAAATAAAATCGAAGAAATAAATAAAATAAGATCGCATAAAAGAAATGACATAAAAAATATTTTTGAAACATCATAAGTAACTTCTAAATATATTTTTGCAATACACGTAAAAAAATATGTAAATAAAAATAGGGGACCATATAATAAAGAAAATCCATGTAGAAAATATGCATATCAAAATATCACGACGTAATGTTACTTTGATGTTATTTGATAATCATCCGCTTATTTTTAATTACATTTTTTTTAATTTTTATTTAATATATTGATGACAATTTTTTTTTTTTTATATATAGTACAAAAACAATCACATAAAAAAAAATTCGTGCAAAAAAAAAACAAAGGACTACATAAAAACAGGTTTGATTGTAAATTATTTTAATTACATAATTTTTTAATATTTCACGGCTGGCGCCATCTGGTAAAGCGCAAAGCAAAACTGTGCTCAATGTTGAAATCGAAAAGGCATCAAAGGCATTCGATTTTTAAATTAATATTATTAGGCTATCTATTTTATGGAATGATAAATTTTGAGTTTAATGTTATTATGCTGCCATATCTGCATAAAAACATATCTTTAAATTCCTCATCAATTTTTTTGTTATTTTTTCTCAGTTAATTAACCAATGTAAAAATATATACAAAAAAAGTTTCAGGCTTGACCTGTATTTGTTACTAGTTATGTAAAATGTCTTGCCAAACACCTTAGGCAATCTGGCTAATATAATTAATATATTAATGCTAATATCTTTAAAAGGTTAATTAAAACATTTTTGAATATTTGAATATGCAAGAAAACAGTTCAACTAATGTTGTGTCTAGTCTAAAAGAAACAAATTAATTACGCTAATTCAAAAAACTGGTTCTGTCAAGTCTAGACACAGCTATTAAATGTTCCCCCCGCCCCTTTCGGTAATCAGAATAGGCGAATAATCACTCCACTGAAGGTCTTTTCTCTCCCCCCCTTCAAACAGTTTTCGCGATATTAAATGACAGCAGATCCCGTGTTATTATTATGCGACTTTTGTACATAAGCCAGAACCAAACGGGAAAAATAAAAACTGTTTTTGAGAATCAACTCACCGCATTCTCCTTCATGTAATCCAGTGAGTTCTTGGCGCAGGAGACAAGACTGCCTTTTCAGCTCGCACTCATTATCGAAGGTGCGACCGTTTGAGCCACAGATGGGCTGCATCCTCGGTTCACATGTCGGTGGGCACTGACAAGACGCCACGCCGTAACGGTCAACGTCACATTCTTGCCCAGGGCCGCATTTGATGAGCTCGCATGGATTCGAACCTGTTGTCATAAAAGAAACATATTGGAGATTAACATAGTAAAACCTGTGTATTTTTATAATGCTGCTATAAAACATAATTTAAACCAATAATGCAATTGATATGGCATTGTAAGGTGTCGATTCAGAATAAGGGGCAGCCGAAAATTGAACACATCATTGTAAGGTAAAGTTTGAAACGATTTGGTGAATAGCAAGTTGTGTTATAAATTCAGTAGTGCTACAAATTACAGTTGTGTTACACAATTTCATCCTCAAATTTGGAAATACTGGGGATGAAATTGTGGCATCACATTTTTGAATATTCATGTCAAATTCACTGTTAATGGTGCGACCGCTTGAGCCACAGATAATGACCAATATTGGATCCCTGCAATTGATATGACATTGTAAGGTGCCGATTAGGAATAAGGGAGAATCGAAAATTTTATCACATTAGTGTACGGTAAAAGTTTGAAATGATCTAGTGAATAGCAAGTTGTTTACAAAATTTCTAATTTTGAAATACTGAAGATGAAATTGTGGCATCACAGTTTTGAATATTTATGTCAAACTGATTGTCGAAGAGTGCGACCGTTTGAGCCACAGATGGGATGCATCCAGGGGTTTACTTCGTGGGCATTTGCCCGGGGGCGGCATTTGATGAGTTTGCATGGGTTCAAACCTGATGTCATAGAAAGAACATATTGAAGATTACCCAAAAAGTAAACCAATGTATTTTTATAATGCTGTGTTTAAACATTTTTTATACCAGTTTGATTATAAAGCCGAAATGCTTACCCTCAGCCCCAATGCTAATGAGCGGATACGTTGCCACTGAGCCAACGAATCGTTAAGCAAATACTAAAACAACTATTAATTAATGTAATATCACTCGTGAAATTCCTTATTTACTTTTTTATTATATTAAAATATTTATTTTTATTATGTATTAAAAATCAAATATTTGTTAGATAAATCTTTATTTTTTTTTTTTTTTTTTTTTTATCTAGTTGTTGGTCAATAGTAGTAGTGAGTCAAGTAGTAGTAGTCCGGTCAATTTTATTGAGTTGTTGGCCAATTTTATTAGAATAATGATTTCTTTAACACACGATAGTGGTGGACAATGAAATTGACAATGATTTGACCATTTAACTGCTGGAAAAACAACCAATACAGTTTTTTCAAGTGAAGTTACTAGAAACAAGAGTTTTCATTTCACACTTCTGTTACCACCAACCAAGTATTTTTTTTCTGATCAATGAATTTATGATGATTCACATTCATATTTTTAATATAAAAAACTATATCTATTTTTAATAATACCTGAATTTTCTATTTTTTACCACAAACACACACACAAATTTCTAACACTTGAATAAAACACAAACACTTAAGTTCTATCTAGCGTAATTTTTACGCAAATACTTTTTTTTTTTCTTTTTGCTGTCTTCGACCTTCACAAGTCTTAAGTCTTTAAGACTTCAATCAAAGTGCCCTTTACACAATACAATTTTTGTTAATTTTAAATGTCCTTCAGAGTCATTTTTCATTCCCATTAGCAGAAATAAGTGCCAATTAATTATACAACAACAAAACAGAACTTGTCTTGGAAGAGAACGTACTTGAACTGCAGTCACCAGAGTAAAATGATACGAATGTTTTTGTGCTGCTTGCAGGCTCTTCACTCCGCAGTGCACACTCGTTGGCGTAGTCGTCCGTCGGAGCCACACACGGGTCTGAAGTCTGGAGAACAGACAGTTGCAGCGGCAAATTGGGGTTTCTATTTTCGTCCAGTTGGCAGACTTGGTACGTCGGACACCTGATCTTCTCGCATGGGTCTGAAATAGAGGACGCATTCATAAATACCTAATTCAGAACACTTGATCAGGGCATGCAGCCCAGCAAAGTTGCAACTAACCCACCATGTTAAAATAAACACAAAAAGTATTTCTTTACCGATAAAGGATGTATATTTGTAATCTTAGTGTAGGGAGACGATTATAATTATTTTTACAGTGAGGTGTTTCTTATAAATTAAGCCTGACCATAAAATAAAAGATAAATTATAATATAACTGCGTATTCCTGAATAAAAAGAAAGTGCTTATTAATTTTCTTTTCAAAAAATAAAAATAAATTCTATTTCACTCCAAGTTAAATGTTAGAGAAATCCTATAACCCTTTAATAATAATAAAAAATAAGTTCAAAATAAATAAAAAAATTATCAATCCTATTTAAGTAAAAAGAAAATCTTATTTTTTGCTCCTTAAAGAAGAGAAAATCACTGCAGCTCCTATTCCTGAAAC
>BPLR01002069.1:0-70322 GCA_021605095.1 Caerostris extrusa
CGTATTGCTTCCAAAATCCCAAATGTTGAGATCTCTTTGAGTTACCTTTGACCTGAGGACACTATCTCCGGGACATTTACACGTCTATATCCGCTCTTTGACGTGGCCACTACAACATGGTACGACATGTTCAATGTACTGGAAGTGATATCACCTTTAACACCAGAAAAAGCAACAGAGAACAATTAATCATTAAACAAAAACTCCACCTATTTAAGAAAAATTAAATTTAAGCAGTTCTTAAAATACTCTCCAACTTCGAAAAATGCAGAGGATTAGCAATTTATGAAGAAAGATTAGAAATAACGACGAAGATGATCAGTTAGGGGAAGAAAAAGGACTAGCGAGTTAAGAAAAAAAAAAAAAAAAAGAATTAAGGAGAAGAGGATGGTCAATTACCGCAGAAAAATATTAGTGGATTATAAAGAAGATGATCAAAAAGAGGAAGAAGAAGAAAAGTAATTGCAAACAAATGATCAATTTGTGAAGAGAACAATTAGAGAAGAAGAGGATTATAGTAATTCCGGAGAAGAAGATAAATTGGTTGTGAAGAGGATCAGTTTAAGGAGTCCCTGTATCACGCACAAAACAGTTTAACTGTATAAATTATTAAAGAAAAATTTAGATTAAAATATTGGTGCCACTTGTTCATTTGATGGTATTAAAATACACATTTCAACATTGAAATTGCAACGCCGAAATAAGAAAGAGCTAGATTTACGCAAATAACATAATCAATATACACAAATATCTATCAGTAGACATTAGCTAACATCTGTGGTAAGTGGGAAGGGACTTCAGTTGCATAAAAGAGGATAAATTTCAGAAGAAATGTTGTGAAAACAGTTTTACAATGCGTGACTTCCAGATCTATCAATCAACATCATCATAATTGACTCGACAGCCCATTGCGGCCTTGGCCTTCTTTAAAAGATCCAGCCAGGCTGTTTTCTGGGCCGTGGACTCCAGTTTTCTGATCTTAATAACATTAAAATCAGAATCTTAAAAAGTCTCAGTTTGTTCAAAAGGTCAATACATATCATAAATTGTGAGGGTCAAGATATTTAAACTGAGAAAATGTTGGCTTATTGCTCCAGCAGATTGAAACTATCTAGCGTTGTTTGACTTGATTCTGCCAAACAACGACGATTTTGAAAGAAGTATACAAAAGCGATCCTTACGAGACAGGCAGACTGCTTAGGTTAGAAATTTGATTCAAAAAGCATAGCTTCATTGCTGCAGCGAAATTAGACTATGCATTCCAAGTGTCAACTATCAGAAGTTAGCATGGAATTGATTTCAAGCTAGATGTGCAATAAGTAATGTTCCATTGCATAGCACTCAAAGGATAGCATGGTACAGAGCAAGACGGTAATGGAATTTGCAATGAAGAAGCATCCTCTTCATTGATCAATCACACTTTTGTATTGAAAATGTCTTTGTCAATTTTGTCTGGAGACAAAGATGGCCGGATGCCCAGAGCTGACCTTTACGAGGTAACACATATTGGCTCTGCAGTAGAGATTTCTCCTCAGCAGGATGATGGGCCTCAGTGGACGATCATCTCTAGTCATGAAAGCAATGACTGAAAGTCATGTCGGTGTCATATGCGCCGTGCTGGCAGCTCTCTGGTCCCAGCAGTACGGCCAGTTTCTCGAGATATCCTGGCGGTTTCCTACAGCAGTGGCCACGCTGGAGACTCGCCCGCTGTACTCCTGCAACTCCTCTCACTGTGGCAATCCAGCGCCTTCCGACCCATCATCCTCTAGAACATAGATATGATGTCTCCAGAATGTGTAACTGCAATGTGAAATGCTGTAAAGGGTATTCCTGATGCTTTGGCGTGTTAACGTAGATGTAATATATAGGTAAGAATATCTGGAAATCACGTTTAAACTATTGAAAATTTGAAAGCAAAGCAAGTAAAAACCTGTATTTCAATCACGAGGTTGTCATACTGATAGTAAAAAAAAAAAAAAAATAAGTATTTTGTTTTCATTTTGTATCGTTAATACATCAATCGGTTCTGTGGATTTCACAAAATTCTACGATTTTGTCATCTTTAGTATTACAATTTTAATGTTGAAAATGATTACATTCCTTGTAAATCTATAAAATGAATGTCTATATTTAGTTAATTAACAATTTCTATAATTATTTATTCTTAAAATCACTTAAACCTGTTTGAATCCGTCTGATTTGGCAGCTTGCCAATTTTCCACGCAATCGATGATCCAATTACACTCAGTTCAACGCAACTAAATTTTAAAAAAACAAAACAAAAACAAGCAAACTAAAAAGTCTGCAATCATTCAGCGTGCCCTGTGTCACGCAATGAACTCTGTTTTTGAAAGTTACTATTTTACATTGCTAACAGTCGTCCCGCACAAAAATCAAATCATTCTTTCAAAACTCGGTTACAATATCATCTATTAAATGAACTACGAGGTGAAGAATATTCAAACAAAACCCCTCCATACATTTTTTTTAACGGATCGGATCACTTTAATTTTTGATATTGATTTTTTTTTCGTTATGGAATTTCCACTCAAAACGGGGATGGGGTAACTTAGGCGAATTAAGAAGGTAGAATATTAGATGGAATTAATTTCCGGTGATTTTAGTAACACAGAATATGGATCGGATCAATATTGACGAATTCAATACTGCAAAATATTGGATGGGGTTACTTTTGGCGAATTCAGTACCGCAGAATATTAGATGGAGTTATTTTTGGTATATTCAATACGGCAAAATATTGGATGGGATTACTTTTGACGAATTCAATACTGCAAAAATATTGATGGGGTTACTTTTGACGAATTCAGTATGGCAGAATATTGGATAGGATCATTTTTATCAAATTCAGTACGACAGAACATCACATGGGATCTATTTCAAAAAAATTTGTTTTCTCTTGTTTCCATCCGGGGGGGGAGGAAGGACAGGAAAAAGAAAAGTGACTTACTAGAGCGGGGTAGCGCTGAACCCAAAAAGAGCAGGTGCAGGAGCAGGAGCCAAAGGAATCTTCTCATCCTTCCACGGCTCGATCATCGGTCCGCTTCTGCAAGAGATAAAAAATTTTAATTAATTCTAAGTTTGGCGCAGTTCAGTGAAAAATTTCGCCAAGGGCAAAAGAGAAGAAGTGTGTTATACATTGTTAGAACTGCTAGTGGCAATTGATCGACGTTATATGAATGCAATCTTTCGAGTACCATTTCTTAACAAATATAATTGTTTTTCTTTTGATTTAATGTTAAGAATAGTGAAGTTAGCGAAATATTTATAATGGTATGAAGGCCAGTTAAATAGTGAGTTATGGTTTCATACTAGGGAAATTAGCATTAAAATCTTGGGGAAAAAAACCCAGAAGGTTTTCACGTTTATACTCAGGAAAAGCATGATAGATCCATTGACTGGAAAGTGCTTTGCATTGGTTCACAAAAGAGGGAGTGACCTTTCATAAATCTTTACTGAGGTGTACGTTTAAAATTGTGATGACATAATAGGGTGTAGATTAGCAGATTTTCGTCGTAATTCTTGGTTACGCTGAATCTGCTACATATCTGGTTAAGCCGAATCTACTACATTCGCCCACTGTACATTGTTATGTACAGTGGGCGAATAACTGAATGGTCAAAGTATCCAGTATTCGAAGACCATCGCTATAAAACTATCACCATGTTTGTGTAATGAAATCAAAATTGCAATAAATAATTTGCAATTACCTTCTGTGGATAACTGTTAGTTATGGGAACAAAAGTTAATAACCATTATTAACTTCTGTTCCTTTTATGAATAACTATGAGTTTTAAATTGATAATTATATGAACATTATTTGTAAAAAATCCCTCAAAAAAAAAAAACTGAAATGATTTAAATGGAACATGTCCTACTTAATAAAAAGTTGACTTCTACATCTTGACTCAGCAATTGAAAAAAAAAAAAATGGTTATTTATCCAATTTTCTAATTTCCTTTTGAAATAAAATCAGATAAAAAAAAAATAGAGAACTATTCATTCAAAAGTTTGTATTATTGAAAGAGTTTATAAATATTTTTAGTATACAAAAAGTGTAACGAGCCAATTAACCAATGCTTTCGTAATTTAATTATGAAGTAATGACAACCAATCTTATTATTAATGTCAAAAGCATTCAATCTCTCAATCATATTTTTGAATTGCTCATTGTTATTCTACAGAAATTTTAAGAATTTAGATTTCCTATTCCCAATTTAGTGTTTTTTTAACCCAAACAAAAAGTTATTCAAATTTTGTTTTTCTCATTATAACGAAACTCATACTTATTATTGCTTGCATGTAATGACAGGGCACCGAAAAGTAACGCTGTGCATTTTATTTCACGGTTCAATAACTGGCCTTGTTTTTGTTATCGAATTGATTTTTTTGAACATCTAGAAAAACAACACGCGTAATTGAACTAATTAAATTATTTCATTTTAGCAATTTCAGAATAAACATTTGTTTATTCAATTGAATATTTCTTTTTTAACTTATACCCTGCTGATCTATTTTACATAAGCTTACCAAGGTCGATTGATCTGTTTCAGAACTATTCCAAAACTGCTCAAAACTGAACTGTTTCAGAACTGTTCCAAATGTGTTTAAAACTGAACTGTTTCAGAATTGTTGCAAAAGTGCTCAAAACTGAATTGTTTCAGAACTGTTCCAAAACTGCACAAAACTGAACTGTTTCCGAAATGTTCCAAAACCGCTCAAAACTGAACTGTTTCAGAATTGGGGGAGCAACAAGTAAAGCCAATAAAATTTTTTTCTTTTATTAGAAAGGAATTTGATCTGTATGCCTGTAAGATTTTCCGGAAAAGTGAGTAGTAATCTTCATAGTAAAGACGGATGCTCATATGTCAAACATGGGCAGGGGGTGTTCGTTCTTTCAAGGAGATTCTTACACGAACTGTCTGTCCCCGATTTGTTTGAAATATACAGGGCGATTTAATAGTCAAGGGAAAACTTTAAGGAAGGGGGTACAGCTTACCAAAATACATTTTTTATTGAATGTAGAGTCGGAAGTGATGCCTTAAGGAACGAACACACTTTCAATCGAATCTCTCGCAACAGCTAGGCACAATGCGCAACTGATACCCGCCTCTAACTGGCAACTCCGATGCACACTCTATTTCATTATTACTCTGTATTTTCCTTTAGGAGACTCTACGTGATTCACTCACTTAAGGGCCTTGTTGCTCGACAATCCATTGCGGTTGCGAAATGCATGGAATTGTTCGCCAATCATTCCTTCGACGCTACGAAGCACACATTACTGTAGGTGTCGCAATTTTGAGCATTTATTGTAAACATTGAATCAAAGAAGTCCTTTGTAATGATGTTATAAATAAACAATGTTTATTTTTCATGTCTCATGTTTTTGTGTTCGTTCCTCAAAGCATCCCTTCCGACCTACAAAAAAATGTATACAAATGTATTTTAGTAAGCTGTACCACCCCTCATAGTTTGTTACATGACCTTTGAATCACCCTGTATAATACGCATAGTTTATATCTAAGATGTGATAAATTATATTATAAGTCTTAATTGTAGTAGGACCCCTATATTAATAATTTTAGAGAAAATACGATTTTGAAAATATTGAAAACTTTTATATATTAAATTACTGGAGATAGCCACCAGTCGATCTGTTCTATTCCCTAACATATTTTAGTTTTTGTTTTTTCCTTCTAGTTCCCTATTCTGACTTATAAATAATATAGTAAAATTAAGTGAATTAATAAGTGCTTTTATGCTTTTTTTTTATCTTTCGTAATACATTAAATCTTTTAATTGAAAAAAAAATCCTGTCTTTTTTTAGGTTCTATAGCAATTAAATATATAGTATGTTAAAAAAAGTAGTTTTAAAAAATAGCAGGAAAAGAGAAAATAAATTGTAATTAATTGAGAGGTTATTTCATTTCAAATATAATGTATTTAACTGATACAGAACTCTCAAAATTGGTCATTAATATTTTTTCTAAAAATACACATTTATTTTTAATTGATGGAAATAGAAAGATTTAATGTTGACCAGAAATATAAGAATATGTAAATGCTTATTAATTTTCTTAATTGTGTTATATTATCAATAAGTGTGTATAGAGAATTAAAAAAAATTCTTTGGGGGAACAGTGCTCATTGTGCCTCTAACTAACGCCAGTAATTTAATATAAAAAAATGTTTTACAAAATTTTCTAACTTGATTTTCTCGAAAATAACTAAGAACTGGGCCTTACTAATTCATTGCAATTAATATACTTGTCATGACCTACACATGGTATACGTTTCAAACAAGTGGTGGACAGTTCCTTGTTAGTTGTGATAGCACCAGATGGGTGCTTATTCCCCTTGGGCAACGCTAAATCTTCTAAAAATGTCCCAGTGTTGTTACTAGAGGTATGGATTCTGAAGCAAAGAGTTAGGTCACGAACAATTTCGAAGCAATCGGTTTAAAAATAATTATAGTTTTTCCAAAAGTCCAGGAAAAAAAAAGTTAAAATGAAGTGTTAAAAGAGTCACTTCAATTGCTTCCTTCTATAACAGAACCCTACAGCACATTTTTTTACAAGAGAAAAAAATGGGACAGTGAGTGCTTTAACAGCGAATCAAGGCAGTGCTAAGAAATCGGCATTCATGTTTATAAAAAACTATCTTGGATCCACAATGAATGAAGATCTCAATGAAGCTATTCTATTTTTCAATTCTTTCTATTAGCTCTCACACTCTCCCTATATATATCTTGTTCACATTTTCAATCGTTCATAAAAACTTTTTATTCATCCAATCACGTTCAAATACATTTTTTTGAACTTGCAGGGGATGACACTGGTCACTGGGATACAGTCTTTCCAAATATTAATTCAGTAATTAAATTCGGATTAATTAATTTTAGCTTTTTTAGATTTAAGTTGCATGTACCTACCAATAGATGGCACCAGATAAACTTAAAAAAAAATGAATAAAAATTATTTATAAAGCACTTAGAGAGAGTAATAGAGTGAAAAAAATTGGAATTGACTTAAAATTTTTTATATATATTACTTGTTATAAGGAAAAACAAGATTTAATCCATTACGAATATATACAAAACCTTTGTGATTAAATGTACAATTTTTTATTTTGCTTGAAGTTTCGAAACTAAGTTCTTGTATCTATTCAGAAAGACACTCCAATGGATTCAGGAAAGAAAACGGAAGATCCCCTACACAGACCCTTTATGCAGGTGTTCCCAAAATATATCGTTGTACACTTTGGAAAACTGAGTCTTCCACATACATGATGACGGACAGAGAGTCATGTAACCCTGCGTCAGAAGTTCTTTGACATTTACATCAATCAACAGCACACAAGTCTTCTTTCCCCTTTCATCCAATCGACTTGATATAAACGGTTTCATTTGTAAAAAACAAGTAATATAAAAAAAAGTCATTTCCTACTAGTCCTAAAAATCATATTTAAAGTCAATTCTACTTTTTTTCATTCTATTGCAGAAAGTCCTTTATAAATAATTTTCATTCATTTTTTAAGTTTATCGGGCGCCATCTATTGGTAGATACATGCAACTTAAATCTAAAAAAACTGAAATTAATGAATTAAATTTAAGTACTGAATTCATATTTGAAAACTGTATTCACATCCAGTGTCATCCCCTACAAGATCAAAAAAATGTATTTGAACTTGAGTGGATGAATAAAAAGTATTTTAACAACGATTGGAAATTTGAAAAAGATATATATAGGAGAGTGTGAACTAATAGTAGGAATCGGAAAAAAATAGCTAATTTCCTGCCATAGTTGCAGATGGACACAAGTGAGCGATTGTAATATATAGCGGGACAGTTATTTCGAGCAGTGCGTGGTAAGAAGAGGAAAAATAGGAAACCTGTCAGTTACTGAACCAAATCGTTCACAATGGTTCACTCATTTCATTAATAAATCAAAATTCCAGCGGATAACGGAAGGCATTCGAGTGATACTTGTCATGACAGACAAACAACAACAACAACAATAAAACTAATTCGACTCTTTTACATTGCTGCCAACTTAAAGTTAATTAAAAATCGGAAAAGTTTAAAAACAAGAGCATTTTGAATATTTTATTTGCGAGACTAGCATAAATTTAATAAATTTCTTCCTATTTAAGGCGGGAGATTATGGAAATGTTAGTTTTGCCGGAACAATGTCTAATCAGCCTTACCATGCAATTTATTTTCGTAACATACCTTTTTTTTTTTGGCATTCCTAAACAATTTTTTCAAAAGTAGGCTTCATAACATTTATTATCCTTTTTTATTTTAATTCTACATTGAATTATTCTGAAGGTTTTTTAACCAATAACAGCGAGTCAAACTTTTGAATGATTAGTATGATGCCATTTCCATTCAGTTATCATTGGCTTTGTCACAGATGGTTAACCATAGACGAATCATCTATATGGGTCGTAGTGATAGATCATAGATGGTAAACAAATTTTTAACAAGGTCTAGATTTTAACATATCTTTTTATGCATAGATATCAGCAAATAGCCCATCATATACTTTAATTCACATTTCAAATTCTGGGAAAGAAATATCAACTAATTTGAAGTTAAGACTATTGAAGACAAAGCTGCTGTGTAGGGAATTACTTGATGGAATTTTCTTCAAAAAAAAAATCCTTACTTTCATTTAATCTTTTTATTAAATTGGAACATTGTAGCAGCAAACCGTAGTTTCATCACCAAGAAGAAACATATGAGTTTATTCAATAACTACAGAACCTGGAAATATTCCAGTGAATAACATTTTGGGTTTCCTAACACAAAATCCTAAACGAAACTCGATCCAAAAGAAAGACACAATATATCTAAAGGCCAGAAAGTTCTATCATTGGACGCGAGAAGGACAGAGTGTGAACTCTCCAGATTCCACGCTAGGTGTGTATTCGTTCCAAATTACAGTGGCAAAATTTAGTATACCCCCTCTTTCCTCTCTTTACCTCTGTACAACCCTGAATAACTCTGAAATTGCTCCACATATGCTATTACACAGACGAATGACATGGAACCAAAGTGTCCGATATTTGGGTACGAATTTGGCAGCTAATACTTAACATAAAAAAAATCTATCTATATTTACATCTATGGGGGTGCAATGTAGATCTACATCCTAGTGGTGCACCCTAGAAGTTCTATACGGCTAAGTGGTCTACAGTTTTCGGCATGATCGTCCGGTTGGCCTGCATGTATTGCAATGGAATGCTGGTGGCTTGTCTCAATGAAAAAAGAACTGATCTAATGAACATCCACATCGCATTGGGATTTAGACCAACCAAACTGACCTCCTTGTGATCTAATGATGGATGATGATCAATGATGGAAATGAACCGAGCTCATATCCATCATTGCTTGGCGTTTCATTGAAAATACGAGACGGCGAGACACTGGCAAACTAGGGAACTCTTAAGGCAATGACTTTGGCAATTTGATGAATTGCATGAATTTCTTTGTGCATTTTTTTCTTGTGCATTTTCTTTTTTTTTTAAATTCCTACGATTAGTTCCACTCTCCCTATATATATCTTGTTCAAATTTTCAATCGTTCATAAAATACTTTCTATTCATCCACTTAAGTTCAAATACATTTTTTTGAACTTGTAGTGGAGGGCACTGGATGTTAATACAGTTTTTCCAAATATTAATTCAGTAATTAAATTTAATGAATAAATTTTTAGTTTTTTTTAGCTTTAAGTTGCACGTATCTACCAATAGATGGCGCCAGATGTAAGAGGAAAATTTTAACTTTATTTGTAAAGGACTTTTCTGCAATATAGTGGAAAAAGAGTAGGAATTGACTTATTTTTTTTTTTTTTTTTTTATATTGTTTGTTATTCTGTATTTCTCCCTTTTTTGTATTGGCTTGTCAAATAAAAATATCTAAATTTATCTATCTATCTATCTATATTATATACATATATAATATCTATCTATAATATATATAGATAGATATTATATATATGTGTATGTCTATAGATCCAAAATGTACTCGATCGATTTTTACTGGAAATTTTCCTTAGTTTTTCATCAGTGCAGGAGTACTATTATAAAACTTTTTTACTTTATAAACTTTTATTTGAATATTGTTGAATGTTTGAATATATGTGAAGTACAATAATTAATAGGGTTTTTCTTTTTTTCTTTAAATTATGGATGTAAAAAAAAGGCACTATTAAGTAATAATTTTAGTTTGAAACTGTGTATTGTTAGTAATATGTAGGTTTTTTTAAAGAAAGATTATAACTTTCTTTTAATGAGTTCCATTTCGGTGTGGTGCAATCGCGATCTACTTATATTTTTAATAAAATTTGCACGTAAATGGGGGAAAAAGTCCAAAAAGATTCGCATGGAGATGATAGATATGCTAATGAAAGCATATTACTATTTAAAAAAAAAGGGGAATCTTAATTCATTATTATTTCAATCTCATTTCATCTCATCAACAATTCCAAATACAAACTATTTTTATGCTACGTTTTGACCCCAAAATTTTAAAAAATGTAACTCTCACGTCCATTTTAATGTCTTGCACACATCTAGTTTAAATGACACAAGTCTTTACTTTTTTTTTTTTTTTTTAATTTGTGAAATATAACTCATAGTGAAAAGCTGTTTTGGAGCAATGAGTTGTAATTTGCGATGAAATGTATGCATTTTCCACTTTTTCTTTAAAAAAGGATTCATTTAATGTAAATGTAAAAATGAAACTTAAACTTTATCCTTGGCACGATTTTTTTGAAGCTCGCCAAACTTGGCGGGTTTACCATTCTTCGAGGTAAGCCAAACGTGCGGGTTGCAATACTGAAATTTTACTGGTTATCATAGATATAGTATTTCTTACCTTAAGATTCGGAAAAAAGAAAATCTATATAAAGGTAAACATTAAGCCCCTGAGAATAAAATTATGACTAAAAATACAAGAGTTAAAGATACATATCAAATACATATACGCACTTTCCTCATTTTAATATTCCATAAACATTTTGAAAATTTGTAAATCGTATATAACAATTTTAAATATATTTTGTATACGTGTAACGACTTATAAACTTCTCTAGATACAGAAAAAAAAAAAAAAGAAACAATGATAGCACGAATGAAATGAAAAGGAGATAATGACATAATATTCTCAAATTGAATAACAAAATTGAATAACTTGCTATTTTACGTTAAAATAGTTTTAAACGGTTTCCATAGCAACGGTTTGAACATACTTTTACTTTTATACTGCAGAAATATTAAGCATTAAATTTATAGTGTTGTTTGTATCATATAAGATGAATCAATCTGACAACTGCTTCATATATAGAACAACTATCATTGGGTTTTGATGTTTAGTATTTATGTGTCAATTCATAATATGAACGATTCATTGTGTGCTGTATCATTCAGTGTAAATGATTAATTGAGTATGTGTCATTCAGTGTAAACGATTCACTCTATGAAATTCAATCAGTGTGATCGATTCGTGTACATATCATTCAGTATGAACGATTCATTGCGTATATATCATTCAGCGTGAAGAAATCATTCCATGTAAATGGATCATTGTATATAAATTATTCAATGTGAATGATTCATTGTGTACGAATCAGTGTGAACGATTTATTGTGAATCATTTAGTGTTTTAGTGTTTTAAATTTTTTCGAAGAAAAATGTATCTAAACAGCATCGAATTCTTGTCAAAGATGGTGATTTTCATACGAAAACCGCAAACATTCTGGTCTGCCAGAAAAATTATGATCTGCTAAAACCTTGTGAACGTTAGCGACTTCAATTGGTACGTTTCAGTCGGATATTGAAAAAAAAAAAAAGAACTGTCAAAATATGAGGAACGACAAAACAGTCAGGTTTGGTATCAGAAACATAGAGTTTTGACATCTTTTCAATGGTGTCACGTCATCTGTACATATGAAGGTTTGAAATTTTCCAACAGAGTATTTTGGACTGGATATAATTTAACATGCTTTTTCCACACCAATCTGAACAAATTGGGGATGCTGGTCTGTTTCAGTATAGAAAAGGAGCAAAATTCAAATAAAAGTTATCATTATGCGCCACTTTTTGGCATCTGTTCCGAATTTTTAAATAATTTTTTCAAAAAACCGTAAGTCCATCTTTGTGTTCCTTACGCCAGTTTAAACGGTGCCGCAGACGGGAAACTGTCTATGGCATGCAGCCTTCACAATGGCGTGCGAATACACCCTTTTATAAATGCATCTTACCACAATAGTCAACCTATTGCAGTTTGCAGTAGCTGTGCAATGTTGTCCGCTGACTGGTGTCGATCTCTTTTCGCTTGCAGGACGATTGACTTTCTCTTCATTTTTTGGTCCTTTCTTGCAGCTTTTGAAAAGCGTTTCGCTTGTGCTTTTGAAGGCTTAACAATTCGAAACTCTTTGGTTACTCTTGTCTCACTAGAGATCGGAAAACTGTATTAATATAAACTAAAGGGTTAATTTTGACCGTTAGTTTTAACACCCTTTATTTTTACAATATGTGGATAAATTATGTACATTATTACTGTACACTGACTGAGTTAATTTGAATTGCAACATAGATTATGTTTATTGGGAGGCCTATCATAAGAAAGTTACATTTTTGTGTTACAATTTCTGTATCATTGTATACATTGTATTGTATACAATGTATTTCTGTATCCAACAAATGTATTGTATACAATGTATTTCTGTATCCAACAATATTAATGCGCAGAGAATTAAAATTTCTAGTTTAATACACAGGACTAAAGTAAATAAACTCCTTTTCATAATTATAGTAATCTTTTAATTATAATAATGTTTGGTTTAAGTGAGGGTTAAAAAAGAATGCTTTAAATTTCATGTATTCTTAATTTAACTGGATTTAAAAATTAATTCAGTCACGAATGGGAACGTTGAATTTAATAGGCTTTAATATTAACGCATTTAAGCATTAATATTAACGCGTGCCTCTCCGTGGCTCCGAATTACCTGCGTTAAAATTAACCCTACTCCTAACTCCACCTAGAGGGTAGCCTGTGAAACACTGTTAAATTAACCACTCATATCAACTCTTCTCTTTCTAGCTGTGGCCTTTGATATCACAGGCTTCAAGTTCGAATTCAGGTGGTAGCATGGAAGTTTGTGAGTTGTTCGAAAGTCACTTTAAACTGTAGATCTGTTTAGCCCTCGTGTGTACAAGATAAACGCAGAGCGACAAACCAAACCAAACCTCCCTTTATAGAGAGTTGAATTCACCTGCGTTAAAGTTAACGCTATTTCTAATTTCATCTATCCAGTCGAGTACTATTGCTGAAATTAATCTTTAATTCTTCCGTTCGTTGTTTTGAGTTGATTGTTCATTTACTTCAACGTAGTTAATTTAACGATTACTTTAATATTAGCACAAGTTTATGTCGCATTATGCCCTTCCCTAAGCTTGCCGATGCTTATAAATGTGTAAAGTCATCCAGGGCCTGAATGGTCGAGTGGCTGGCGCTTTGGCGCTCGGTACCACAGGTTTCGAGCTCGAGTTCTGGCGGTGCCATGGATGTTTGCAGTGGTTCGGAATTGACTTTAAGCCGTAGGTTCCTGTCTCATATGACTGTAAGAGCGTCATGGAGCAACAGTCAGACTTCTACTTACGGGTGCTCCTTCACAACAGAAGCTGCTTCCTTCCCCTTGAACCATGAGCCCATACGGGTTCGTGGGCTTGGGCTAGATTAGATATCTACCAAGTGGGAAAAGTCACAACACAAAGTCATCCAGATTTTTTTCTCCCCATATTGCATGTACGGATTCACTTGACTTGAGAGAAGGTCTTTAATAAAGCCTCTCTATCTTCTTTTTATAATGGTCTGACACTGTGGGCTCTGACCGCAAGCGCCCCTTTCTATATTAAGGGTCTTTTGCATAAACTTTTGTATATTCCTACGTGGTCTAATAATGGGCAGATGAAGCATCAGGAAGGGGTACAATGAGATATTTGGTTTCATTCAATTCCTTCTATTAGCTGACATTCTCCCTATATATATCTTGTTCAAATTTCCAATCGTTAATAAAATATTTGTTATTAATCCACTCAAGTTCAAATACATTTTTGAACTTGTAGTGGAGGACACTTGATGTTGATACAGTTTTTTCAAATATAAATTCATTCATTAAATTTAATTCATTAATTTTAGTTTTTTTTTTAGATTTAAGTTGCATATATCTACCAATAGATGGCGCCAGATACACTTAAAAAATGAATGGAAATTATTTATAAAGGACTTTCTGCATTATAGTGAAAAAAAGTAGGAATTGACTTAAAACTTTTTTTATATATTACTTGTCTTTGGATGAATACTTTTAAGCCCGTGGTCCATTAGTAGCTACTGTAGGCAATCATGAGCAGCAAAGTTCCGAGACCTTCTCGTGATTGTTACTACGAATCATTCGGAATGCCTTAGAAGCGAATAATAAGAAAGAGTGATTCACATCGAATGCAGAATCACTCAGCTATTTGATAGAATTTCTTGAGTCACTTTAAGGAGCTTTCTGTCAACGAGTGGATTGCTCCCTCGTGCATGATGACGAACGCGGGGGCGGTAGAATTAAACAAAATAATAATAACAAAACATTATACGTTAAAAAAAAAAATCGAGGCACATTTTCTGAAAATCAAATTGTTCAACCCGGCTCGCTGAAGGTTCTTTGTGATTTTACGGATTTATTCGAAAACGCAATTAAATAAATAATGGTTCTCTCGAAAGAATTAGAGCGTGATTCATTGCTATTCTACACTGACATTCAAACGGTTGTCCTTCGTGGACAAGAATTATGTTTCTGTGTTATGAGTATGAATAAGCTGAAAGATTTGAATGTAAGAATAAGAATATGAATGCAAACAGATATTGCTTCACTTGTGGGCCCTTTATACAATGCGAGTAGGAATGGGAAAGCCTGATTAAAATAGTGAACAATTATTAAAATAATAAACACTTACTTAAAATTAAAAGTCAAAATAAATTCACTTATAATAATAATAATAAAAAATCGATCTGATCATTGATGCAGCAAAATGTGCTAATCACGAAGAAAGTGATTTGATTAATTTAAAACAATGAACAAATTGAGTGAGTTCAATTATGTTGTTGTTTATCCCCCTTGGTAGACATCTAGACCAAGCCCACGGACCCGTACGGATTCATGGTTGAAGAGAAAAAGTGGGCAGCTTTTGTAGTGATGTAGCACCCGTAGGTAGAAGTCTGACTTGACTCCGTGACGCTTTACAGTCGAATGAGACCAGGAACTACGGTTTAAAGTGGATTCCGAACCACTACAAACTTCTACGGCACCGCCAGGACTCGAAACCGTCACCTGTGGCACCGAAAGCCAGACGCTCGGCCATTCAGGCCCGAATTCAATTATAAACAGGACAATCCATTAGAACTGCTACTTTCTGCATCTAAGCAAAACAGGCATGTTATGCTTGCAGGCTGGAAAATACCTTCAATGGCCTTGAGATTGTTCATTTCAAATAGCAGTAACATGAAACATCAGCATGGTTTCGTCATAAAGTTTCAAAATGATCATTGCATTGAGAACAAAAAGAAATTAATTTTCCACCACACATGAAAACACACCCGTTTATTACATTGTAAACCCTTCTCATAAAAAATAATGATTGTTTCGTCCTTTTTAGTTTCCTGATCTAAAATCTAGGTGACTTTTAAACTTTAGAAGAGACATACTTTCAAATTTAAATCTTCAGAAGTACATTTGTGTTCCATTTTGGTTATAATCATCTTTTTAAATGTCGACGTCTTCAATTGCAGAAAAGATTTTATGATACATATACATGTATATATTAAACGTTTTACATTATGTAAAACGACATAATGTAATTGTATATCATGCGCATTTTTGTATTCTCTGACACATTTAGCTTATGCATGAAGTAAAAGTGTCGGAGGAAGTCGAATCCATCAGCGAATCGGTCAGCCTATCAGCTGATAGATCTTGTTCAATAATAAAATCGCTGTTCGAAATTGCACTGATAAAAATCACTGATGATTCGATGTGTAGTAGCAATACGAAACATCATCATGGTTTCGTCAAAGTCCCAAAGTGTTTCATTACATTGAGATCAAAAAGAGATCCAAAAATTTCCCCACACACTTGAAAATACACCCGTTTATTTCAAACATTACCAGGCTGTAAACTCTTCATATAAAAAATAATGATACCATTTTAATTTTCTGATCTCAAATCTAGGTGACTTTTAAACTTAAGAAGAGACATACTTTCAAAATTAAGTTTTCAGAAGTACATTTGTGTTCCATTTCGGTTATGATCTTTTTAAATTACGGTATCTTCAATTGTAGAATTTTATGGTAAATAATATATTAAACGTTTTACATAATCATACAGTATGTAATGCATATTTCATGCACATTTTTGAATTCTCTGACACATTTAGCTTATGTATGAAGTAAAAGTGTCGGAGGAAGTCAGACTATCAGCTGATAGATCTTGTTCAGTGATAAAATCGCTGTTCGAAATTGCACTGATAAAAATCACTGATGATCCGACGTGTCACGAGAGGTGATGAACGTGATTCGATCACGTGCCATCGGTCTTTTTCGCGAGTCACGAAGTGTGACTCATCCTCTTCCTTTTTTGCGAAACCTCTTTCTCCCATTGCGGAGTGCATTCGATACAATTTCTCGGATAATTTGTCACGTCCCGACTTGATAAATGGGTTACAAGGTAACCAGACAGAGACTTTCTCGGGTCACTCTCTCTAATCTATAATTATTGCCCATGCTGATTGCTCGGCAGAAAGCGACCCATAGCCATAATGCACCAGAAAGAAATGGGCTTCTTTGCGCTGGCCCATGAAGTCGTGATTGGCTCGTAAGAGTTATGTCCAAGACACCATCCGATGCATTCCGACCATTAGAGGCATATTTCTTTCACCACGAAAAAGAGATGATTGTTAAAAAGTAAAAAAACAAAAACAAAATGCAAATCGATTAAATGTTACTTGCTGATGAAGCTTTCTAAAATGTATAATAGCTATTAAGTTGCAAACATGATAAACAATGAATATTACTGTATATGGATGTAAGGGGATTTGGAGAATCTGGAAAGCTTTTTAAGAATCAAGCCTAAAAGCAAGTGATGTACATTAAAAAATTTCGACACATATTTAAGACAGGAAATTTTTAAATTCAATGGAATTATATACTGTAATTAAAGTTGCCCTTTTTGTGCTCTTTTTCTGAAAACCTAACTTTATTGCGATATTGTATTTTTATTCAGGCATCACAATTAAAATATTTGTAAAATATTTTTTATTTTTTTTAATTTAAAGTTTGAAATCAATTCAGTTTTCTTAAGTATTTTTACATGTAAGAGTTCTTGAAATCGACTGCCTATCCAAAACTGCTGTAAAGTAATTATTAACAATGTTTCGTATTTTAAATAAAAATTCAATCCAATTCAAAATTTAGGGTAGATATTTATAAGTAAAATTATTTAAGGAAAAATACATGAGACTTCTTTTCAGATGTAATGAAGTTCTTATTGTATACCCACACTTTATATATATATAACAAAATCATAATAGAATTCGAATTACAAAATCCCAGAAATGTTTTATATTCATACATCTCAAGACAGAAAAGATAAAAAAGAAATTGCAGCCCAAGATCCAAAGGGCGCATAAGCTGCAACAATGAGACTGAAAATCATAAAACAAACACAGATATCAAAAGATAGAATGTCAAGAATTGCAATGGCAGATAAAATAAAGAACACAAAAATTATATAAAAACTGGGTATGAAACAAATTGTACAGGAAATCCATAGAACCCAAAATAAATTAGTAAAACCAAAAAGCGATACTTATAAAAGTCCAAAAATGAATTATAAAATTCTGGGAATAATTTTATCAGGGTTACGTATCCTCAAGAATAATATAAATCATGTTACTTCTGGTCGCTAGATGACTAGATCTAAGTTAAAATCATCTAGATGTGTATTCTGATAACATGGAATATACAGTATAAATTTTCGTTTAGAATCTGTAAAATATTGGACGGACGGAAAATGTTTTTGGAAGTGTAATTTTTTTTTTTTATAAGACTGAGAGGGAGTAACGGGACAGAAAGGTGGCCATTAGGTGGGTGTTTGGTTAACCGACTGCAATCAATAATTTATATATGTATTTTAACGTATACGTATAATTAACGGATACGTATACGTATAATTTAGATACGTATACACTAGAGTGCTGTTAATTAGTAGCATGAGAAAGGGGAATATATATATACAATATTATAGTTAAGAAGATTTTCATGCATGCCTTTTAAAATTCATATTTCAATATCAGTGAAAAAAGATAAGTGACTGTGAGCAATGAAAGGTAAAAGAGTTATATGTGGCAAACGATATAAAAAGAGTAAACCAGGGGATGCAGAGTAATTTTTTGTAAAAGGACATTAAGAAAAATAAGTTTGGGAATCACTGCAGTAGAAGATAGACGCCTTTACTGTGTTTGAAGAAGTAGATAAATTTATAGATGTATAAAATAAGTTACATCTTAATAATTTTAATAATTTTCCCGTAATTTTCTATTTATTCGTTTAACGAAAGAAGATTTCCAGAATTTTGCAGCAAAGTTGCAGACTTTTAAAAAAGGACAGTAATGCAAATAAGTTTAGGAACCACTGCAGTAGAAGATAGAACATTTATTATGCTTAAAGACGTAGATAAATGCATAAGATAACACAAATTTGTACCGTAATTTTCAACTTATTTGTTTAGCGAATGAAAATTTCAAGGGATTGCAGAGTAATTCTTTTGAAAAGAGCAGTTGGACAAATAAGTTAGGGAACCACTGCGGTAGAAGCTAGAGCATTTACTATATTTAAAGACATATTACTATGTTAACCTGAATTATCCTGTGTAAACCTAGTAGTATAGTGTCTTTCATATTCTGAATCTTTACCGTTCTTTTTCGACTCATGATGATTCTTCTCAGATACCCGATGTTGCAAGCGTCCAAAGAAGTTATGGTTTGGTTTGGTGTGTCGCTCTACGGTCATTTTGTGCACACATCAGACTAATTAGACCAGGACATACAGTTTGACATAAGAAGTTGTGCATGAGAGTACTCCTCATTGTATATCTCTGTTCATACAAGCTTTGTGAGGTTAGTCCATTGGACTCTGCAGCTCCGTCAGCATGATACATACTTATTAATTCTAAATTTTTATAATCTGCTATTATAAACGGTTAAAAGCACAAAAATTTGTACCTTAATTTTCAACTCATTTGTTTAACGAAAGGAGATTTCAAGGGATTGTAGAGTAATTCTTTTAAAAACAGGCAAGTTTTGGTATAGCAATAAGACAATACTAGAAGATAGACACATTTCTATTGGATAACACTAGATATGTTTCTTGAAGCTTTTATTACGCGTTAGTGAGGTCAAATGGAGCACACGCTTAAGCGCGAGTCAATGCGCTGTTGAGTTTAATGAGCTGCCAATTGAAGACGAGAAAAGACGTTCGAGCGTCTCCAAGCGTGAAAGAGCACTTTCCTCCCCAACAGAGGACGGGTTTTTTTTGTGGAGGAAAAACGCGTGCCGTGAAATTGAATGAATCCGGACAAAGATGCCTGGCTGCGTGGGACGAGATCTTCTTCTTTTTTTTATTTTTCGAGCCGCATTTGATTCCATTTTCGCACAATGAGGGAAATAAAGGATTTTTCTTTTTCGTTTCAATCTCAAATCTGAATAACGGCCGACTCGTGGCAAAAAGTGCGCCGCAAATGTATAGAAGGGCATCTGAGGTTAGAATCCGCTGGTGGCATCTGTTGCAGTCACTTTGTTCAGAAATGAGAAGGCTCGAGGTAGATTGTGACAATGTATTTAAGATATCTCTCATCGACAGTTAGCGGCCTGGTGTCTAGCGCTCTGGCCTTTGGTATCCCAGGCTTCTAGTTCGAATCCTGGCGTGCTTTACTAAACAAACAAGAGGTCTTTCGAACGATAACAAACTGACATTTGAGTTACACATGAAGGAAACCAAAGAGCAGCTGGTAACAATGAAGTAGGGACCTGATGGCTGAGTGTCTAGAGCTCTGGCACTCGGTAGCATAGGTTTCGGGTTCAAGTTCCGGCTTTGCCATGGATGTTTGTAGCGGTTCGGAATCCAGTTTAAACTGTAAGTCCTGGTCTGTTTTGCCCTCGTGTGCACAGGATGACCGTAGAGCTACAAACAAACAAACAAACCACATCGATAGTTAGGCTAACTGGTGGGAGGTTCCTGGATCCCCCCCATACTGCATGCAAATGAGTATGCATATTTTAAAAGTCCTTCCAAAAGGCACTGCCCTCCCTTTATCACCCATCGGTGGTCTGCTCGTGATATACATAAGTGGAACAAGTTTAACTGATCCCCGATTTTTAACAAATAAAAAACATGAATAATGCTCATTTGTGGCAATTTGTCTGCTGGAAATCACGTTGGCGTAGCTCTCATTTGCGTCGAGAAATGAGTAGACTCGATTGACATTGCGACAGTGTCTGGGATTTGCAATAAGGCTGCCTGGCAATGTTTTTCGGATTTTCATCCAAAAGCCATATAAATGGAAGACGATTTTCCATGAAAATTCCCATATTATGTCCCTTACCCTGCCTACAACGGTCTGTATGCGGCATACAAAAGTGGTTCATTGATATGTGAGGGAAAAAATTCTAAAAATTTAAATTGCTTTGGACCAAACTAAGTCACTGACATTTATGAGATAGATGTTCCCAATTCACCCATTTTCTTGATTTTAAAGATTGTTGAAAAATTCAAGAAAATATTTGTAGAAGTTTTATTTTAGAAATTAATAAAAGTCTTATTTAAAGTTCAAAATATTGATCTTATGAGAATATTCAAAGGAAATTCAATGTGATAGATTTATAATAACCACTTCTGAAAAACATATTTTAAAAATTCTGATATCGAATACTTTTAAATCAAATTAACCCCAAAGAAATATCTTGTTGCTAAAGCAGAGTTGGAATCATTTCAATTTTTTTTTTTTTCTCAAGGATCCAACAATCCGTCTTGTTGTGAGCCTTTTAAGAGTTTGCATAACGCATATTCTTTCACATAAAGCAATTGATACAGATATATACATATATTTAGGTTGCAATTTTACTGTTATAAACTGAAAAGCTACATTCATTTTGCCACCTTTTATTGAGAATATATGGTGCCTAACATCTATCGAAATGAGGCTCTTGGTGGAAGATGTCCTGTCTTCACCAAGGTGGAACTTCACTTAGCCACAACAGTTTGGAAGGAGCACCTTCCCCTAAGACAATATCTGTGAGATCATACTGTGTTTCCCACTTTCCTCAGTGAAATTAGAAGACTCTCCGGTCTTTGGATTTATCATTTGGTTATAAATACAGGGACATATAATGGTCTTTTACCAAAGCTGCCTTCCTTTCGGGAATCCACCAAGCTGTGGCGAGCCCAGTGGCTGCGCGCACAGCTAGGGGGCAGGAGGGCAGAGGTTCGAATTTGTTGGAGACACTGTTGTACTGACTGATTTCAGAAACGAGGAGATTCGATGGCGATTGTGCAGTGTAAAGCATCTCGAATTGATAGTAAGGGTGCCTGGTGGAAGTAGATGGAGCTGGGGTTTTGCCCGTTTACACACACAAATGCGGGCAGTTACTCATAAAAGTCCTATCGGAAGGCTTTGTCCTCTCCTCCTGACCCGTCGGTGGGCTGCTCGTGGTATACACGAGGACCACCGATGTTCCATCTTCACTCTTCTTTTCTTTCTTTAAAGAGTGCATAGCCTTAAGTAAGGGGGTGGGAGTTATGCGTAGAGAGAAAGAAAGAAGGAAAGAAATCCAAGCTATCAGGTTTCATCACCCTTAATTATAAATAGAAATTGAAGTTGATCGATAAAATACTTTTCAAAAAGTAATTTATTATGAATTTTTTGGTTTAATAATTATTTTCTATAGGGCTTTTATAAATTTTTCTTTTTAGTTTTCTAATTTCTTTCGAGTTTTCCAAGATGTATCCCGTCCTGTTATTGTATATTTTGTATAATTTTGGTGGTATTTTTTTATCTGCCAATGCAGTTCTATTTATTTATCTATATATGTATACAAGCTTAGAATTATGAATAAAAAAACATTTTTATGAAAATCATCAAATACAGCGATGCTTCTATACCGATTAACACTGTAGTATGCCGCACCCGTAGTAAGTTAAAGAAGAAAAACCGATTCGTATATAAACGGAATCGCGGCCGGCTATTTTAAACAGGCCACACCAGAAATAGCCTTCGTTTCGTGAACTTGACCCTTGCAGAAAAACCAGGTCAGTCTCGACCTTTAGGTCAACAGCGGACTCATTCTGCGCATGTGTGTTAGAAATAAAGCTGCACCAGCCCTTGATATAGGATAGGCTCCCCAGAAAAGTCTTCCTGAATTTTTCATTATTATTGTTTTTCCATAAATTTGATTTCTGCTTCTCTTAAAATGTTTAATGAGCCCTGTTTTCCAATGGCGGATATTTTGTTGTCGTGGATATTGAAGTCACCTGCTGATGTTATCCAGCACTGCACAGAAGGTCCCTCTTCATTTTGCCATTCCAATTATGAAGTTTTTCTTGGACATGATGTATCCCATCCTGCTATTGTATAAATTTTGGTGTTGTTTTTTATCCACTTTTAATATGTAATGAATTTAAATAATCAATAATTTAATTAATTATTTAAATCCATTACAACATTAAAAATGGACTTCTGGCGATGGACGTGCACGAGGGCCTGAATTAAAGATAAAAAGAGAGCTTCCTTTTCTATCCTGGTACAGGAATACGATAAATCCACAGACCAGAAAGTCCATCTGTTGGGCTCGAGGAAGCAGAGACTACAGTATGAACCCCTCGTTAAGATATTCTTTCCGAACAAGAGGGAGTCTTAATAAACATGATCAGTAACAAGGTCCCATCATGGGCAAAACAATAGGAATCTTAATAAACACGATCAGTGACGAGATCTCATCATGGGCAGAACAATAGAATTTTAATGAAACTGATCAGTGACAAGGCTCCCACCACGGACAAAGCAGTAGGAGTCTTAATAAACATGATCAGTGACATCTGATTATAATCGCCCGTGCTAAAATGGTGCTGTGTTGTATGACACACACTTTAGTTGAGAGACATACTACAGATATTTTAATGAATCAGATGAGTTGGATATCGGAACTAGAGAGTGTCTTTACCAAAGAAGAGAATCACTTTTGGTATCCATGCCACACATGGATTAGGCATCTGATCTCTGATAAAACATAGTCTGCTCATTCTAGTTAAGTTGATAGAAACTGATGGGAGGATTTGGGTGTGGCACTGCCCCCATGATTGCTCAAGTTCTTAGCAAGGCGTTTTCGTATATACGGCATTATCTTTTCGTATTGCATGGTTTTAGTAATCTGGTGAAACTGACCTGTAACTGTACTCATAATCTTGTTTACAAACATATATTGTTTTTCTTTCAGGATGATAATACATTATATCTTGAGGTCACAATAGTTGGGACTGATTTCAGGAACATTTTGAAACGATTTCAACAAACAATTTCGTCATATAGATTGTAGAACACTCTGGAAAAGATTTGAAATACGATTGCAAATCCATTTGAGCAGCCAATTAATTTTGATATTTTCAAATTAATTTTGATTTTTTGAGAATGCAAGTGTCAACACTCTAAATTGTTACAATGAATGCAAAATAAATGTTCTCACCTTTGAGTATGTAGATGTACCATTGATTGAATCTTCTACTCATATTTCCAGCAAATTCATAGATTCTCTGTACTGTACTTAAACAAATAATGTGTAACAGTACGGAAGCTGCCACGATTTGTAATCGAAATTCAAATGGTTTTTTTATTGATAAAGGAAAAAGACATAAATCTATTTACTTTATTTTATTAACAAATTTAAGGAACTTGAAAAGTTTGGTTGGTCTAGTTTGTGGAGGCAACGACAGGAATTAAAAACAACATGCACTAGCTGTGAAAGTTCATAAGCATCTGCTGTCGGAGCAAATAGAATTATAAACATCTCACTGAAATGAGTTAATATCTCGCAGAGGAGAGAATGGGAGTCATGAGGCAGCAATGAATTATGAAAATACTGCAGTTAGAAGTGGTTGTTACCAGAAAAGAGAAACTTAAGTTTAATAGGTGTAATAACCAAAATTGTTAGTGATAGGTCAAGAATTTAGGAAGCGCAATACGAATATCACCCATAGACACTTGCGAAATATATAGCGAAATCTTTTTTCGATTTATACATGTAATTCTTTTAAATTACACAATTGACTTTTACTGAATTTTATGCAAAAGGCTGTGAAATAACATGTTGTAATTGTTGTTGGTAATTTCGAGAATGGACTTAAATAATAAAATTTAAATAATTATGCAAAACATTGCACAAAGGTATCATTTAAATTTTGTTGCCAGCTGATTAATAATTAATGCTTAATAATTTCGTTACCAACTGTTTAATTAATGATTAATGCTAATTAATTTCGTTTGCCAGCTGATTAATGTCAGTGATTAAGTTAAAAAAATATTACTTTGCAACATATATGACGGATTAATTCTTTTTCCATTCCAAAACATAAATGACTGATTAACTAAAATCTAATGGCTTTTTCAATGCATCAAATAATCTTCGTCATCTTTGCTTCCGGATCAAAAACTACTTTGATTATATTACTGAATAATCTCTTTTTAATCGTCTTAAATTCACAATTATAAATTATGCATGGTAATTCTCTGACTAGCCGAGCAAAGAAAACTTAAAGAGTGCACTTGAACAACAGAATATTCATTGCAAATTAGCATTCTGCACTTTGAACAGGAAAGATTGAGAATAACGAACTAAAATTTCGCTTGAAGAGAAATTATTTCAACACAGTTGAGTAATGGATAAGTGCCGTAACCTAATCACTCTTTGACTGTATAATGAGGAATTAGACATAATAGACAGAACTAACTGATTGAACTTTTTAATAAGCAAATTATTTCAGTAGTCGAATTTCTGAATTACTAGAAATATCTTTTACACTGGTAAAAAATTACCTATTTTCTGACGAAACAGTGTACTGATACATTATTGACCGTTTTTTTTTTTTAAATCGGCTACTAGGTTCCCGTGCGTTCTAGGAAGTTCCGTATTTTCCCATATATTCCATGTATCGGAAGCTGCCATACTGCTAGATATTCCCATATTTCCAGCTAGGAAGTTCCCATATAAGTATCTCGACTAGAATTCCCATATTATTTCCCGTATTTCCGTATTCCCATATTATATCCCCTAGAAGTTCCTATATTTCCTTCCCATTTTCCCATATAGAAGTTCCAATTTTCCCATATTATATCCCCTAGGAATTTCCCATATTCCCATTCCCATATAGAAGTTCCAATTTTCCCATATAAGTCCCCAAAGTTACCATATGGAAATTCCCATATTGCCATGAAATCCGGAAAATTTCCCACCGGCAATCTAAAAGTCAATGTTAGATGCTTTTACTCACGTTGTCACAGACGCCATCAAATCTGAAAGCTCTCTTCGTTTCTGAAAGCTCTGACGACAACATAGCCATCAGCGGATTCAAACCACAGTCCTCTTGCCTCCTAGCTGTGCACGTTGCCACATGGTTACGAGTCGACACTGACTCGTATCTGGATCTTGTTCGGGAGAAAAACCTAAAACATTCCCATCGAGCAGTAAGGCTGCTTGATGGGAATGTTTTGGGTTTTTCTGTATCTTTAATGTATCGCAACTGCTGTTGAATGATGCATTCTCTGAAAATGGTGGCAGCAACAACCACAGAATTGACCTCCACCCCCAAACTAACCCTTACGCCACAAGTGTAAAAGATGGAGGATAAACTCAGTAATTAGTAAAAAAAGTTTCCGTGAAAAATAATCACTGGTTTCTAAAGCATAGATAAAAAAAATAATAAACAAAGTTCATCCATTCCTCATTGCGAAGTGTTATGCGAACTCGAGGCATCTCTGCCACAAAAAGTTTCACGTTTCTTTAAAAAAAAAAAAAAAAAAAAAAAAAAAATAGTTGACTTGCTTTTAAAAAAAAGCATTTAAGGAAATTTAAAAAAGGAGTTCTGAAAGCGATTCGTCTCAGTTCCTCCCACTCCCCAGAACGTTCCACTTCCTCGTTTTTGAAGGAGGAAGTGTCGGTAATCTTCCACTTACACCGGGATTTTGTTCCAAAGTCTTTCGATAACAGTGTGACTCCAGTAATCTTGTGCAGTGCCCGAATCTATCATTTTGAGGTTCCTGTTTTATATTGAACTTGTTTTTTAATTATACTGTCAAACCTGTTTTTGTATGGGTGATAGGGACCGCATAAAAGAAATCGCATAAAAATTTCTTCAAATTTCATAAGTAGTTATAAAATATATTGTTTGCAAGACATTAAAAAAATTATGCGGTAAACAGGGACCTTATAAAAAGTCCCACGTAGAAAATATTTCAATCAAAAACCTTACGATGTAGTACTACCTCACATCTAATAACATTCTTGGGCATGGGATGATGTACTTATACATTGAATTCCTTATCCAGAAAACATCATGTTCCCGTAATAATATAAAAAATTAGCAAAAAATAGTAATAGTAATAATATTAATAATGTTAGGTGGGCCATTTGGTGGATTTTTTAAAATTTGCATGTTATTTTGATTTGTTGTTTTCTTTTCAAATTACATATTTAAATCAGTTTTTAGTCCTTATATAGATGTGGTGTAATTTTTTTATGCTGCATTCACACACAAAAAGAAATAAAAGTTGCACAAAAAAGTTCCGCATAAAAACAGATTTGACAGTATTAGTACGTCTGAAAGTCAATTTCGATTCTTTACAATGCCAATGAATCCGAAAGTAGCCCTGAAGAAAGATTATTTTCCATTGAATTCTAACAAAAATGCTCTTTTCAGTCTGTTGTAGCAATAATGTAATGTCCCAAAAGAATTTTGAAGTGTAAGATTTTTTTTTCTTTTAAGGCAAATCGGGTCAAAATACACATTTTATAATCATTAAACACAAGGTTTTATGGTGAATGAGCGGGAACTAACATTAAGGCATTCATTTAAGTCTTTGCCATTAAGTCACGAGTCTTTAAGGATATATGAAGTCAGACTACACAAGTATATACGTTTTACAGTTTATTAGGGTTTATGGAAAATCAGCGGGAACAACAAACCTTCCTGCAAAAGAGCTGAAATTCTTTAAAGACTTATATTACTTAAAAAGGTGATGTAATGAAATTTATTTTTAATGCAAAATAGCTTAATTGCTAGCTGCATGCTAATATTTAGTTTCTGTGAGAAGTAATAAATTAGAAGCTGAACTCTTTGCGCATATTAACGTTAAAAGACCATTAGATACGAAAATGAAAGTTACTGATTTTTTTTGTTTTTAACAATTAAAAATAATTATTAAAAGTAAATATAAATCGTAATAAAGGCAAAAATAAACAACAAAAGGTACACAAATCAGTTATGAAAGAAATCATCTAGATAACGAACGTCAAATTCACTACACTGAAGCGAAAATTCATTGACAATTTTAACCTCTATTGAAGGATTGTACAGAGCTCACGGAAGCTCTTCTAGAAAAATTTCATTGTAATAGTTGGCACGCTTCTGTTTCCAGTTGCAATGGTACCTCGGTATACGTCTAGGTATAATCCATTGCATATCTTTGATTTAAACCAGACAGGACGTATACCAAATGCATTTTCCCATAAGAAATGAAGGGAAATTGATTCATCGGTTCCCCTCCCCCAAAAAAATTTTTATTGGTGTATTATAAGTGGATGGGTTCCTAATTGAAGTATATACTTTACATACTGAAGTATATGCTGTATATACTGAAGTACTTTTATCAAATTTATTTTTTCTCTTTTCTTTAATTGTATCTATTTTAGAATCACCCTTTTTGACGTTTGCTAAAACTCAGTCCAAAAAAATTTGCATTAACTTTTTCTTCAGGAGGTTTCGGAAATAGAACACAGTCTGATGATTCCGGATAATGCTATTACGGCTTCTTTGAACTTTGTTGGGGTGGTACAACTTTGCAGAATATTTAACATCCATACATTTGGCAAGAGTTTGACGTACGCGATCATATATCAAACAAAGGTCATGCACCAAACAAAATGTTTCGCGTTTGAACAGGACGCATATCAAGTTGGCCTTATTTCAAACAGGACCAATAACAGAACTAAAACTCTATCGCTAAGAACTCTGCTTCTGCCTTATCCTCAGGATGTGATCTGCGGCCTGATGGCCAACTGGTTAGTGCTCTGGCCTTTGGTACCACAGGCTTTGATTCGAATCCTGGTGGAGGCATGGATGTTTGGTTCGGAATTCGCTTTAAACTGTAGATCCCTGTCTAATAAGACCAAAGTGTGCACAAAATGACCATAGAATGACAAACCAAACCAATCTCCTCAGGATGTTTTGAAAGTGTGACATTCACTGGTGATTCCAGACGTCGTAATGGCCAATATGAACATTGTTGAAGTTTTTCTGCGAAGTTAGTTTCCCCCATTAATCCATTAGGCAAAGATTTTGATGTCATTTTATTAATTGCAGTCATATTTCCAGCAAAGATAATCGTATTACAAACGAAGTCCAAACAGCACGCATTTCAAGTTGGACTTATTCTAAAGAAGACATATATCGCCAAGTTGGACTTATTCTAAAGAAGACATTGCCAAGTTGGACTTATTCTAAAGAAGACATATATCGCCAAGTTGGACTTATTCTAAAGAAGACATTGCCAAGTTGGACTTATTCTAAAGAAGACGTATATCGCCAAGTCGGACTTATTCTAAAGAAGACAAGTTGGACTTATTCTAAACTAATTTACTTCTTAAGACGTATATCGAGGTAACACTGTATTTGCCGTGGATCTTTGTAGTGGTTCGGAATCCACTTTAAGCCATAGGTCCCGGTCTCCTAAGACTGTAAGAGCGTCACGGAGCCAAAGTCAGACTTCTATCTACGGGTGCTTCATCAGAACAGAAGCTGCACCCCTTCTTCCATGAGGGACACAACATCAACTGTATTTACCAAATCATGTATTATCCAAGTATTTCTAGTCTTCTTTATAGTGCATTGTACCATACAGCAGTAGACAAAGTCAGATAAATCATTTAAATAATACATAAATGTATATTTTCTTAGCATTTATTTTCGAATTAACAAGAAAAAACTGAAGAGACATTTGGATTTCAATAAAACAATGGTTGTAAAACTAAATAACGTAACCGGGTGTGTGTATTGGGGGTGGGGGAGGGTAGAGAATGTATTTACATGGGCTGCGGGCAGCATGGGTCGCGTCCTCGTTCGCAGACGATCAGATCTGTTCTGAATGTCGTCTGGTCAAGAGAGGGAAGCAGGTCAGCCCGCTTTCGACCTTGGAAGTGCCTCCCCCATCCCCAGCCCAACCCTTTCTCCAGGCCTGGAGCGCGCTTTCACTGCCTCGCTTGGCACTTCGCGAAAAAGACCCGACATTTCACGACTCTATTAGCTCCAGGAAGAGGCCAAGAATAAACGACTCCGTCTGGTTTCAAAGGATTAAACAAGGTCAGTTTATTTACGGCGTAAGTTTAAACTCCAACAGAGCAAAAAAATAAGTAAAAAGATTTAAAAATATTTCCAGTTTTGATATGAAAGAGCACATCTGTTCCCGTTTCTGTTCTATAAAAAAGAAGTAAGCACTCGAATGTTGGAAAAACTGCCATTCGTTATAGTGTTGCTCTTTGCCAATAATAGGAAAATCAAGCAGAAAAAGGTTATTTCTAGTTTTCTATAATATATTGTATAGGGTAGTGTTACTCGCGTCCGTAACATATCTTCAAGTAATACATGCGCCCCCTGGGTAGTGCTAAATGAGTAACAGCGATGCAGCCCCTTGCTTATGGCATAAAGATTATCTATCTCTTTATTGCCAGCTGCATTAGAACAACAACAACATAATATGTTATACAACTAAACAATAGGTCATGTGCAATAAATCATTTAAACAATAAATAATTATACAACTATGAAGCTATTATTAATAAATTAACTAGAAAAACTTGAATGATTGAATAATCTCAATTCCCCCGATCATTTCCCATCAATATTTAATTAGGTCAATCCTACTTTAAAAAAATTAGTCTAATACCCATCTGAAATATCATCACACAATAACAAATAAAACTAATAAATAAAGACACGTGACCTGACGGCCATATGACTATCTCTGTGGTGCGGAGGTGCCCTGGATGCTTGCACTGGTTCGGAATCCACTTTGAGCCGTAGGTCCCGGTCTAATATGATTCGGGGCCTGATGGGCGAGTGGCTAACGCTCTGGCGCTCGGTACCATAGGTTTCGGGTTCAGTGTCGGCTTTGCCATGGCTGTTTGAAGTGCTTCGAAATCCACTTTAAGCTCATATGACCATAAAAGCGTTACAGAACCCAATCAGACTTTTTCACCCGCATTATTCACAAACTGAAAAGGGCAACTCAGCTCAGGCACAGTGATGTGGTGTGGTGTAGTAGTAGTAGTGGTCTAATATGATCGTTAGGCGTAGGGTGACAACTCTATCCCGTAAAAATATAACATCTCCTGTCTCGAAATCTGCCAGACGGCCGTGGTCCACAATGGGGCTGTTGCGCCACTGATGATGAAATAAAGACATTCAATCTAAAACGTTAAAAAAATAATGAAACATGCAGAAACCAATCAATAAATAGTTCCGAAACTATCAGAAGCACATCGAATTCAGACTGAAAAGAAAAAAAAAAATTCGAATAGCAATAAAATATTATCTCGAAATGCATGAATTTACTTTTAATTTTATATTTTAGTAATTTATAATCTCTAATCAATTTCGCATTTAAGTAATCTTAAAAAATTTGTATTTTATAATCTCCATTATAAAAAAAAAATAATTTTCAGCTATTCGAGAAAGTATGTTCCCAATGTCCAAAAAAGTTAATTCGAGATTCTTTGATGACAGGAGACTTTTTTTTTAACTGAACTTTTTCCCCTTCACTCTCTCCAAGTGATTGATAGGTTGAATCCTTCACCTACTCAACTCTAAGGACGTATGCATAATAAGGATTTACTCAACACCCACAGTTGAATAACAAAATGGGAGTAAAGATTCCGCTGCGTGCGCCTGTTCGTCGTTAAAGACATTTTCAGTAACCTGCGATAGCATGAAGGAACTGATTTGGCTCCTGCGATAGCATGGAGGAACTGATTCAGCTCCTACGATAGCATGAAGGAACTGATTTTTGGCTCCTGCGATAGCATAAAGGAACTGATTTGAATCCTGCTATACGATAAAGGAACTGATTTGGCTCCTGCGATAGCATAAAGGAACTGATTTGGCTCCTGCGATAGCATGAAGGAACTGATTTGGCTCCTGCGATAACATGGAAGAAACTGATTTGGCTTCTGCGATAGCATGAAGGAACTGATTTGGCTCCTGCGATAGCATAAAGGAACTGATTTGAATCCTGCTATACGATAAAGGAACTGATTTGGCTCTTGCGATAGCATAAAGGAACTGATTTGGCTCCTGCGATAGCATGAAGGAAGTGATTTGGCTCCTGCGATAACATGAAGGAACTGATTCGGCTCCTACGATAGCATGAAGGAACTGATTTGGCTCTTGCGATAGCATGAAGTAACTTAACAAAAACGAAAAAAATACGTCTAATTTTCTACTAACATTCTTTGTAGAACCACATATTTAAACAAAAATCGAGATGAGCGTGGCTTTTGACTGTTCATCACACCACTGCTAGGACAGATTTGTAGCAGAACCAACATTTTCCAGGGGGGACTTCACTTTTCCCGTGGTGCGGATGATGAAAAGCAATCTCTTTAGAGACGTATCCCTTCTGAAGACAGCGAAGAATGTTTCCAAAACGCACGTCAGTCCATCTTTCAATTCCTTCTATTAGTTCACACTCTCCCTATATATATCTTGTTCACATTTACAATCGTTCATGAATTACTTTTTATTCATCCACTCAAGTACAAATGCATTTTTTTTTAACTTGCAGTGAATGACACTGGATGTTAATACGGTTTTTACAAATATTAATTCAGTAATTAAATTTAATTAATTAATTTTAGATTTTTTTAGATTTAAGTTGCCTATATCTACCAGTAGATGGCGCCCGATAAAAAAAATGAATGAAAATTATTTATAAAGGACTTTCTGGAATAGAGTGAAAAAAAGTAGGAATTGACTTTAAATTTTTTTTTATATACTTGTTTATTTTAAGCGGACGGAATCTTCTTCCAAAAGAACCCCATTTTATTTTCTAATCCAGAGTATGTGGTGTCCTTTATAGTTTTGGTTATAAAATTGAATTTTTTTGGGGGAATATTTTCAGATGTGAATGAAATGAGATTAAATTTACGTTAATGAAACATTATAACATGCAAATATTAAAAAAAAATTTTTTTTTCAATGTTATTGAGATAAAAGACCAGATCGTCAATGAAATGACCTATTTGACTGGACTGACCAAGAAGACTTTCAAAATTACAGTATTAACATAAAATTTTAGCTTTATCTTATGTTATAAAACTAAAATTTCTGTCATGTAACGTACGGGTCAATAGGGGACATGGTGTCCCAATCGCTATTGATCCATATGATTCATGAAACTAATGACAGCACTGTACTCCTGACAATAGCTGTTTTGATGTGAGCTGTTTGCACAACAATATCTTACTTAAAAAAATCCGAACCATGATTACTTTTTTTAATTTTTGTGTAAATTTATTTACTTTGCATAATTTTAAGCTACCGTAATATCCTCTTATAACCGAAACACTATATAATTCACAGCCATAAAGCATTACTAATAGATAATTGTTATGCAAAATGATAGTGTACCTAGTTAGTTTTTTGTCAAGTCCCCCTTGCTGTATTGTATATATATATATATATATATATATACACACTGAAGTGACAAAAGTCATGGGATACCTCTTAATATCGTGTCGGCCCTCCTTTCGCCCGGCGAAGTGCAGCAACTCGACGTGGCATGGACTCAACCAGTCGTTGGAAGTCTTCTGCAGGAATATTGAGCCATGCTGTCTCGATAGACGTCCATAATTGTGAAAGCGTTGATGGTGCAGGATTTTGGGCACGAACAGACCTCTCGATGATGTCCCATAAATGCTCGATGGGATTCATGTCGGACGATCTAGGTGGCCAGATCATTCGTTGGAATTGTCCAGAATGTTCTTCAAACCAATCGCGAACAGTTGTGACCTGGTGACATGGCGCATTGTCATCCATAAAAATCCCATCGTTGTTTGGGTACATGAAGTCCATGAATGGCTGCAAGTGATCTCCAAGTAGCTGAACATAAGCATTTCCAGTCAATGTTCAGTCCAGTCGCACCAGAGGACCAAGTCCATGCCATGAAAAAACAGCCCACACCATTACGGAGCCACCACCAGCTTGAACAGTGCCTTGCTGACAGTTTGGGTCCACGGCTTCGTGGGGTCTGCGCCACACTCGAACCCTACCATCAGTTCTTACCAACTGAAATCGTGACTCATCGGACCAGGCCACGGTTTTCCATTCATCTAGGGACCAACCGATATGCTCACGTGCCCACGAGAGTCGCTGCAAGCGATGTCGTTCTGTCAGTAAAGGCACTCGAGTCGGTCTTCTGCTGGAATAGCCCAAGAAAGCCAAATTTCTCCACACAGTTCTAACAGACAAGTCCCATGTACGTCCCACATTGATTTCTGCGGTTATTTGACGCAGTGTTGCTTGTCTGTTAGAATTTACGACTCTTTGCAGACGTCGCCGGTCTCGGTCGTTAAGTGCAGGCGGTCGACCACTGCGCTGTCCATGGTGGGATGTTATGCCTGAAATTTCATACTCTCGGCACACTCTTGACACAGTGGATCTGGGAATGTTGAATTCCCTAACGATTTCGAAATGGCATGACCCATGTGTCTAGCTCCAACTAACATTCCGCGTTCAAAGTCTGTTAATTCCCGTCGTGCGGTCATCATCACGTCAAAACCTCTTCACCTGAATAACTTGAACAGAAATGAAAGCTCTGCGAAAGCACTGCGCATTTATACCTGTTCTACGCGATGCTACTGCCATCTGAAAATTTGCATATTGCTATCCCATGACTTTTGTCACTTCAGTGTATATATATATATATATGATACTTATGTGTGTAAGACCATGTTCACATAAGACAATCCACTATATTAAATTTATAATATCTTATAAATGTAATATAGTGGAAACTAAAAAGAAGATATGCATTTAAGAGGTACGGTGAAAACTAACGAGACGACATTTTCCAGACGATTAATCTGCTTCCTATTGGCTAAAGAGATGAAAATCTGGAGCAGTGTCACTGTGAATAAGTTATTCATGCGGCCTTTCGTAAAAACTTTTGAATTATTTCCATTCACACATTTGAATGGAAACATTTGAATTATTTCCATTATACACATTCACTAGCACACATGGATGTAGGATTGCAATTTGTCTATTTCACAAATATGTTTCTTTTCCATTGTTCATTACTATAATTTTTCTTTTCTTTTTCTTTACTTTTTTTTTTTTTAGAAAATAGTTTATTTCTTTCTCACACACAAACAAATTCTACTTTAAACTGTAGGTCCCGGTCTGCTTAGCCCTCGTGTGCACAAGATGACCGTAGAGCGACAAACCAAACCAAACCACACAAAATTCTGTCAATTTTTTTTTTTTCTTTTCTTCGCTGACTGAATCAAAAGCATTTTAGATTACGATTATATAACTTCCGGAAGAAAATACGCATATCCATACCCCGAAACTTTCATCTTTTTTTTTTTTTTTTTTGCGTATAATCCACGAATTATAGGCGGGCAATTACAGTAAATATCGAAATTTTATTTCTGTTTCGAACATTCGAAGCAACAGGTATAGATATCGTCTGAAGCCGAGAATCCCCCGAGCCATGGAAGGCCGCGTCGATCCTTCTAGGAGCGGACGCGGTTACGCAAACTATAGTCACGGTTACGGACAAAGTAGAGCAGGCGACCTCGACTAGAATCCTTGGAGCAGAAGAAAAGAGTAAATCACGCCGCTCGCATGACCTTGGGAAGGGGTGAACAGGTGACAACGAAGGGTGGTTTCGTTTTGTTGTTGCCAACCACAGAAAAACGGAAAACACGAGGATAGCAGCAGCAGTACGTGCTCGATTTATTGAAAGATTTATTAATAAATTTGAATATGCTTCGAGTCGGCGCAACCAAAACCGCAGCTTGAAGGTCGCGGGAATTGTTTACCCTCAACCTGCACCTGAGAGGCCTTGGATGTTCCAGATCGCTTCGAGCGAACCCAGCGATCTGTTTTGTTTTAAAAATGGATCTATCTTAATGGTCGAGCCCACGCGCGTGCCTGGAGTGAAAAAACCGACAGATTTTTTAGAATTTAAAACACTGAAAATAAAAGTGTTTCTTTTTGACTTACAGTTATTTGATAGTGAAAGAGCAAACCAATCTAAATGTTTTGAAATACAACAAGGAAATATAATTGCTATCATTTTATTTTCTTCTTCTCCTTTTGCCACTCTGGCCTTTGGTACCATACGCTTCAGGTTCGCATTCTGGCGGTGACATGGATGTTTGTTAATGGTTCGGAATTCACGTTAAATTGTAGGTCCCGGTATATAATTAACCTGAAGTGTGCACAAAATGACCTTACAGCGACAAACCAATCTCTGTTTCCCAAAGGGATACGGGGTGAATCAGCTGTCATGGGACAAACTTTGAGGGGTTCTACAGCTTATTAAAACATACATATGCTGTCGGGAGTGACGCATTGCGACGCGAACGCACTTTCAAACAAATTTCTCGCAACTGCCAGGCACAATGTGTTAACCGATACCAGTAACGTGACGAGTATCAAGTGCTCTGGACATTAAACTCGATGCGCGTTCTGTTTTATTCTTACTCTGCGTTTGGAACTGTGTTTTCATTTACAAGGCTCTAGTTGACTCAATTTGAGAACCTTGTTGCTAAACAATCCATTGGAGTTGCAAGCAGGCACGAAATGCCTGACATCTTTGGAATCATCTTTTGGCCTTCGACGCTATCAAGCACGTGCTACTGTTGACGGTCGCACTTTTAAGCATAAAACTGAATCAAAGAAGTACTTAGCAATGGTATTGCAAGTAAACATTGTTTTCCCTTCCATTCTACATTTTTTGTGTTCATGCCTCAATACGTCAATTCCGACACAAAAAATGCGCTTTATATTGCCATCCAAAAAATGGATTTTGTAAATATATATATATATATATATATATATATATCTTAAAGTGCTAGCAGCCTGATAGCCAATTGACTATCACTTTGTCCCTTGGTATCCCAGACTTCAGTTTCGAATCCTGGCGGTGGAATGGCTGTTTGTGAGTGATTTGGAATACACTTTAAACTGTAGATCCCGATCTAATTAGTCCAAAGTGTGCACAAAATGACCGCAGAGCGACAAATCAAACCAATCTTAAAGTGCTGTTCGCAGCAGACATAGATACAACGCAATGCTCAGCGATGTTACAACAAAGTGGGTGCATACAGAACCTCACCCTGTGTAATGTTGAAACTGCTATGTATTTGTCGCTCTTGTGACGAATGACCCCCAAGTAAAAGTGTCGAGTATTTAAGAACAATGGATACATTGTCATGGTGTAACATAAGGCTTCCACAGTTCCTTCAAATAGTGGACTCATTTTACTTGACAAGAGAATACATAGCATGTTGTGTAAAAATACATCTTTGTATAACCCAAGAGTGTATAGTAACAAATTTCTATGTGATCTTTTTTTGTAGCACCCTTAACATTTGTGTCGTCCATTAGTTATCCATGCAATAAGAGCAATGATATGTCAAAAGTTCTTATGCAACCTGACTTTACAGGAAAATGTCTGATTGGCATCTTTCACAACGCAACGCATTTCGCATTTCAATTTATTCCGAAGGCTGTTCTCCTTTCAGTATACCCCTTCAAACTTCAATAATTAATTGATTTAGATTTAAATTCCTGCAGCCATATGACACGCTCAGTTTTCTGTGCATTTTAATTAACGTGGGAGCGGGAAAACATGTCTCACGGTCAAACAGCTGACAAAAGAACAAAAACCAAACTCAACGGCCTCTGTTCGGTTATGTGTAGAATATGTCGCCCTTCCTTGATGTAGGAGTGTCTTCATTCCAATAACACCTTCGGTATTTAAAAAAAAGACCAGAACATGAAACAAGTTTATAAATCACCGAGTTATTTAATATATTGAATTGCTGATTTAATTATAAAATGCGATCACGATAGAGAAGTACTTTTTTTATTATATACATTACACTTGTTAAGGACAAAAATGTGAAACTTTTTAAAGAAAACTTCTATAATAACAGTTCGTATGTGCAACCGGTTCAGAATTGGAACATTATGTTTTTATATCCAGTTTGAAATGCTAATCACTTCGAAATTATACATAATTTGGAAAATCTATAAACATTTTCTTGTACAGGAAGGTCGAAGGATTCTAGCGGGAGTGTGTGTGTAGTGTAATGGTGGGGATTTGACTCTTGGGATATATTTCGGGATCCAAACGGAAATAATCAAGGGGCCTTTAGAAAGGTTCTCGGTTGGAACTAATTAAGTGTACCAATAAAAGACACAAGGAAATAAAATTGATACGTGTGAAATTTAAAAATAGATGAAATAGTTGATGGCATTTTATAGTATAGGTTTATAGGCAACGAAGGTGGAAGCCAAATTCGAAGAAACTTATTAAAGAAGATAGAGGGATTCAAGACAAACTCCAAAAGTCCCTAAAAGTCATATGTAGATAGATAAACAACTATGAGTACCAGTGATATCATTAAGCGAATGGATATAAGTAATGTGGAGCATATTAAAACTGAAGGGGAGACCATGGAAATTTATTTTTAGAGGAGAGCAGTGCCTTCCGGGAGGACTACCCCGTATTTGCATATCGTATAGAAGAATATCCGGAAAACTCCCGCCAGGTAATCTGACTGATAAGGAAAGATGCTGAACATTACAAATGCCAAAGTGTCTCCTCGCTTTTTAAACATTATCTACAACAACCCCACCAGCGGTTTGAACCTTGGCCTTAAGGCTCACCAGTAGCACACATTACCATTGTGTCACGAGTTGGGCCTTTAAATAAAACTAAGTTTTGTATAAGTTTTTAATTATTCACATGCAATTGTATATTGATATCATTTCAAAGAATGCAAAAGCCACAACAACAAAATTAATGTTTCATAACAGTTAGAAATATTGTTTCTGGAAAGCTTTTTGTGAATAAACATTTCCCCAATAACTTCGAGTACATATAGATGTACATATGTCCCATTTAAACTTAATGTACAAAACCTCTCTTTCTCGAGAGCATAGTGAAACTGCCCAATTGTGGCGTAAGAACCATTTTATTCTTTTACAATTCTTCATGCATGCCAGGGACTTTTTCTCTTGATTACAGTGTCGAATCAAACAAAAATTTCCATGATAAATGTCTGAATATATTAAAAGAAGAATCCCTACCACTTTCTAAAAAGTCGTCCATTTCTGCATCAAGTCATCTTAATCACTTTGAATGAGGAACAAGTTTCATTGAAATAACTAAAAGTTCTTCAATGCTGGTTTCCGATATTTCGTTCTGACATAAAACACGATCCCGGTTAGTATTCCATGCTGAAAGTTTTCCTTTTACTTCACTTTTCGTTAATTGGCCTTATAAGTGAGAATATGTTTTGTTAATTTTTATTAAGAAAAAAATCCCCAATGAAAGTTCTGTTACGTAAAGCAAAGATGAAATTTGACAGTAATAGAAATATGGTAAAAATTTATTTAATAAATAAGCGCCTGTAAATGTTTTTCTGTACCTATTTTGATTCGAAAACAGATTAAAGAGACTCAATTGTGTTCTTTTCATATTTTTATGGCACTAGAAACAAAAAATTACATCTGAAAAAGACAAAAAAGAAAGGCCAGTTTTATGTTTATGTTTTGTTTTTGATTTTCTCCTTACCATTTCCATTACAAATACTATTATACAGTTACTATTATTGTAGTATTTCTATCTTTTTTTGCCTTTTGAATAACCCATGGTCCAAAACATATAAAAGAAAAAAATCCAAACAAAAGAAAAAGAAATTCTGGTAAGAAAGAAAGAAAAGAAAAATAAGCCTTCGAGCTTCTTTTGAATCTTGGAAAAAGAATTTTTAGCAACCTTGAGAATTTGGGGAAGAATCCTTGAGAATGTATTATCTGCAATGGATACACGAAACGGCTCTGAGGTTGGTTTTTTACTGGAAGTCTAGAATCACTTTTACTTACTGATGAATGGCAACGGACAATGAGAGCGCTGTGACAAAAGGAACGAAATTTCAATGACAAGTTCGTGCAAAGTTTGCCAAGGTGATTAAAAAAAGAACTTATGGATTATGATTAAAACGTGTCATTCATAGAAATTTCTTCTTTTTTTCAATCAAAATAGAGTTATTCAAAATGGAGAGTTCCACTTCTTTTCAACAAGAGAAAATGTATTGTGAGTGAAATTGTGTAAAGGAAAATAAATTTTATTTTCCTGTCCCTTAAGATTAATATTTTGAAACGAATTGTTTTTCTTTTAAAGTTTAATAACAATGCCGATTTAGTGCTTTTGTTTCCAAATAAAATTTTGATTTTTGGTTAAACTATAAAGTAAAACTCACGTGAGAAGTATGTTTGCCCCAAACTGGCAACCCCAACGTTCGCTCTTTTATATTATGGTATAAGCTGAGAGTGCGTTTTCTCTTCAAATAACTGTCCAAAAGTCAAACATTCAGGTTAATGCAGAATTACCAAAAAAAAGTACACCAGAAATTATAATAGAATACCTTTAAATAAGATTTTTTTTTCAAAATTTTGTTCTGGAAGGACGCTTTTTAGGGGTGTGTCGTATGGAAGATAACTCAGAAAACTCTCACCAGTGACTATCGATGAGACTTTTTTTTTCTACACAGGTTGCTACAACCTTTATCAATTCTCCTCGCTTGTGAAAGCAATGAATCTGTTTCAAACCTGAGCTCTCCTGTACAAGTTATTGGTCCATGTAGTTATTTAAAACACAAGTTCATCTCCTCGTGCATCAAATAAAAAATTTTAATTTCTTTAAAAAAATTGTTGCGCAACTTGAATTATGTGAGTAATAAATCTTTTATATGTGACATTTAGATATGCCTATATCGCTTGATGCTTTGTATTTCAGTGTTAAAAGTTCCCTGGTGAAGAAAATACCATGTATGAAGTCAATTCTAATTGAGAATTAGAGTTGAGGGATTAAATATTCACAACTATAAGAAATATTTTTCTTTGAAACCACCTGAATGGATGAAAACTGTTTTAAAAAACAGCAAAGAAGGTGTAATATTTGGCCCCCTTTGGCTAGTAATTTATATTATCGGTGCTGTCTGTTTGGTGATGGTTGCTATAAATATTGTTGTGAATGTAGAAGAAGTCTGTAAGAGAAACAGTTTTGCACTGGTAGAAGCGATGTTTGCTCAAGTTTAAAATTTGATAACCATAGATAATATTTTTTTATTATCGTTTCAAATAATCATCCTGATTATTGAATGTTTTTCACGAAATCATGAAATACGAAAAAATTAACGAAATAGATCATTATAAAATAATATGAGTTGAACCAAGTAATTAGTTTCAAATTTTTTATCGAGAACTTAGAACAATAAAACGTAATTTTAATGGTTTGGTTTGTCGCTCTACAGTCATTTTGTGCTCACAAGGGCTAAACAAACTGGGACCTACAGTTTAAAGTGGATTCCGAACCACAAAAATATCTATGTGACCGCCAGGATTCGAACCTGAAGCCTGTGATGTCAAATGCCAGAGAGCTAACTATTTGGCCACCAGGCCCTAATAATTTTAATGCAGATTTTGTTCCATGATTTAAATATTGATACCAATGAATTTAAATGAGACTTTTGTAATAAAATGGCCAACATTGGCACTAAATATCTGGAAATAATATTGTCAGTTAAACATGGCCAGTTAAATATTGATTTTTTTTTTCTGGAAAAAGCATCTAAAGATCCATTATGTTGATGTAAATGAATTTAGCTATCAGTTTCGTTGATGAAACAAGCAATGAAAGTTCTCACAAGGTCATTGAAATTCTCAAAGAATTCACTTATCGTAAATATTCATTTTCACAATTTTATACAATTGCATTTGCGTTTTGCAACGATTGATCAAAAGTGTAACGGTTACAGTGAAACGTGCAATTACTCACTATCAAAACTTCCTATATATTTAACGGTTTTTCCAGCTATCATTAAATCTCAAGGGCGAAATTTCCAGATTGCATTGGGTAAATATCTAATGCATGCCATTAGATATTTACCAAATCGTGGACTTTTTTTTGTGCGTATTATTTTAAAAAAGATATTAAGAAACGATTCCAAATATTGCTTTGAAAAACATTTTACAAATACTTCTTTTATCAATAACTTATTATACGTTATTTTTTGTGACAACAACATTTGGTTCTGTATCATGTTTCCTGTGACATAAATAAATTATTGATAAGACATAGCTGTTGATTTCAATTACTTAGATTTTATGGAATCGAGGGAGCTATGCTTGAAAAATATGCTTCAACAGACAAACCAAAATCTCCTCTGCAAATACCGGATATGGTGACGATAAATTTGTAAATCGAAATTTATCTCGAGGAGGAAAATGAAACAATTTAGTAGATATCCCAATTTAGATTTTTTTACCCCCAATTTAGATATTGTGGTGTCCCAATGTAGGTTCAGTGAAGTACATCATCTTGCGATACTTCCAGAATAATTCTGACAGATCAGTCTTTCAAGATAAAGTCCCTGGCATTATAAAACAATGATATTTTTAACATCGAACGAAGCCAGACTTAATAACAATAACGATTTGCTATTGTTATTAAGCCTGGCTATGTGGCCTTTTATGTGTGGCCAAAAGGTGTCCTTTATTCCTGCAAGAAAAACAAGGCATCGGATTTGCTTAACAACAGCAGAATACTGAATTCGTTATTATTTCACAGTAAGTAAAACAGGAATTTATGTATGTTTAGAAAGATATCTATAATGAAGTTAATTATTTACAGCACACTTTCAACACCACGTGACTTCCGATTGCCGATTTCTGTCAATAAAACTTAGTATCACATTCAACAGAAATTGAGATAATCAGCACAAAGATTTTATGAACATGTGTTTATTGGATGTGCTATTGTTTAATCCAATTATTATGATCCAATGTGTTTATTGGATTACTTTGATCATCTGAATTGAATGGAAAATTTAACCTGAGCTCTTTAACCACAGAACAAGCAGAAATGATTACGTAAAATACAACCTGAAAAAAAAAATAGTTAACTCATTTATCCAAACAAACTACTGCCATAAACATCCATTATTTTGAAAGGAAAACTAAAAACCATATTCTAATTTGAATGGAAAATTTAACATGACGACTTTAATCACAGAACACGCATAAATGGTTACGTAAAATGAAACTAAAGAAAGAAAAAGTTAACAAACAAACTTCTGCCATAAACATCCATTATGTTGAAAAGAAAACTAACAACCATCAGGGTCATCAGCGTAATAACGGCAATACCCGAATTTGTGAAGAAGTTACATTGTGACGGGTCACCTTTTTTGTTGCCCTGTTAAATCGGATCCGTTAAGGTTGCGACAAAAAGGACGAGAGAAGAAGAAGGAAGGAGAAACAATGAAAAGCAAACTGGACGCACGCGTTGCCACGGCATCTTTTTCTTATTTTTTATTTTATTACGACGCTCTTAATTTGCATGGAAGAAGAGCCCGCCGAATACCAATGACCGCCCGGAGAGAAGTTCTAGTGCGACGAGCCAGAACGTGAAGTGGGCAGACAAAAATAAGAATCTCGATGGCTCTTTCCCCGCTGATGCATAAAAAAGAAACTCTCGCGTAATCCTTTCGAAACGACGAGATAGATTCTGACGAAATTCAGACGAGCGCAACAGCTATAATGAATGAACGGGTCGATATTTTTTTATTAGAGAGTTTTTGCATAACGTATTTTTATCGTCCGATATTTTTTTCTTCCTAGCGCGTGCTCATAGGAATAGCTTAGTAGTAAAGTATTACAGATAAGCATGCACAATAGGTACAATGTTTCTTATAAGCATGCGCGCTAGGAAGAAAAATATCGGACGATAAAAAAACGTTATGCAAAAACTCTCTATTATTATTTTTTAGAATTCTTAGAATTTAAAAGTAGTTGCTTTCAGTAAGAAAAACATTATGTTAAATAGAACTTTACGTCTAGCTGTTTATCCAAATGAAGATGTTTCATATCGTGCAGCCAGACTCATGGCTAGGTCATAACCAGAGGCGAGAAGTCGGGAGTCGAGTATGTTTGAATAGAGAGTCAGAGTCAGAGTCAGGAGCCAGTGTAAAATTTATACTCTTTTATAAAAATAATTTTATTTTTACAATGTTATAGGAATTAATCTTAAAATTACAAATTTAAATTGAAATTCAATTGTTCCTTCAATAATACAATCAAAACCAAATATGACTGCTTCAACAACATACCTAATAAGTGTTAAGAGACTTTCCTCAGCATTGAGGCTTATAAAAAGTTATCTTGGGTCGATAATGAAAAAAATATCTCATAGAAGCTATTCTATAACTAAGAACGAAAAATATTTAATGAATTACAAATAAGCGTGCTTAAAGTATTTTATTTTGTTTTGCTTGATTTGAGATATTCTATAATATTTTATAAATTACTGTGTGCCTGTTATTTTTATAGGATCTACATATTTTCAAGCAAACAAATTTAGAGTACATGGATATCTTTAAAGTCAGTTCAAATAATACACCTTTCAAGTCGTAAAAAATACTTTGATAGTGTAAAAATAGCATTGCAATCACTACTTTCCAAACGAGAAGACTCGATTATGATTGGGTAAGTATCACATTGCCAATGAAATCACCCACTGAAAATGTGCTCGGCTTATGTCTTATACGACATAATAGGGAGAGAGGGGCGATTACCATCAAAAATGCTCCCATGACACAATAACCTCCTAAGACATTCATTAGTGAATGTTGCGTGGCATGCATAAGGTACTATAATGTAAAAGTTACTATAATGTAAAAATAAAAGTGATATTGCTCGCTGTCTAGCATGGCAGTGCGCACTGGCTTGCGGATGAGCGATGCTAATGTCTCTTTTAAAAAAGAGGAGATTTTGTGAAGATTGTAACATGTACGAGAGTCTTACATCATGCAGTGATGTTTTTTAGCAGTTCTTCGCAGTTTAGCAGTTTAGCAGTTTCTTAGCAGTTTAGCAGTTCTTCATTTTCTCTGCAACATAAAAATGATTTATTCTTAAAAGTAAGTCTTTTAAACGGGCCAGAAGTCTTCCCGGTCTTCTATGTAGAACACAAATCTTCTGATGTAAAAAAATATCCTCATCCATTGGCTGTATTCTATTAAAAACTATATAAGGTGTAGTAAAAAATGTCTGATTTTTAGCATTTCAGTTTTCGTTAAGCCTTCAAAAAAAGTATTCTTGTAAACATAAAGATGATTTTTTTCATTTGAAAATTCGAATTAGCATTTTTGTATTTATTAAAGCTGCTTTTTTACGAATTCTAATTTAATATATATTTACTTATCTACAGACGAATCTCATAAGCGCAGTATTCTACTCTTGTAGTTGCGGATAAATCTCAGTTTTTAAAAGAATATTGAACAAAATACTAATAGAATTAAATATATCGCTTTAGAATCCCAGTATAAATTATTCATTAAGAATAATTTCTTAAAAAGGAAAAAACCTTGCGTTGCGCCGGTTTGAAACAACACCAGATCATTCACTATAATGAAAATTCATTTCACATTTCGCTTTTTATTGCTGTAGAAAATTATCTTTAAATAAGTTTCACTAACGTACAAGCCTTCGAAATCATTATTATTTGCATACTGATGAATGGCAGCAGTTAAGCAAGCGAATGAAATCCGAGCAGACGAATAGAGCGTATTTCAAAAGTATTATTAAAGATAAACATTAATCTGAGCAAAATAAAATAAAGCAGAACAATTGAATAGAAGAGATATCTTTGCTTGGAATATAACATTAAAGCACTTGAAAGAAATAAACGTTCCGGTTTGGCTTAGTTTGTCGCTCTACGCCATTTTGTGTACACTTTGGGCTAATTAGACTGGCACCTACAGTTTAACGTGGATTTCGAACTACCAACAAACATCAATGCCACCACCGGGATTCGAAACTGAAACCTGTATAAACGTTTTGGAAAAAATTTATGGATAATATCGATTTGTACAGGTTTTAAAGTATGGATAATATCGAATTGGTACAAGTTTTGAAGTATGGATATTAAAGATATAGTACAGGCTTTAGAATACGGATAATATCGAAATGGTAGAGAGGGTATAGGCTTTAGAGTATGGATAATATCGATATCTTATAGGTTATGATGTATGGGTAATATCGATATGGTAGAGGTTTTAAAGTTGATAATATCGATATGGTACAGGCCTTAAAGTATGGATATTATCGATAAGGTACAAGCTTTAGAGTATGGATAATATGGATATGGCACAAGTTTTAGAGTACGAAAAACTCTAGAGTCATCATAAATAAATTTTAAAAAATGTCTAATGGATCTTATTTTTAATATTGTACTGAAATATAAATTTATGAAGCAATCTTGTTAAAATCTTTGTTCAACTTCGACAAAGAATTCAGATTTCAAATAGTTTTAATATTTTTAAACAATTAGTTTGTTTTATTTTGATAAAACTGCATCGTCATGAATTGTGTCATTTCATTGTAAGCTTTATATTGTGCAATTCATAATAATTATCCGATTAAGTAATAATTACTTAATAACTATATGCATAATTACAATGTTTTTCTTAAATTATTTTAAAGACTATATTTTTTGCTTGGGGAAAAAGTGATAATATTCTTTACCCGTCTCACGCGATCGCCGAAGCAATTATTAAAAGAAAAAGAATTAAATATAAAATTACAAACGAAATGAAAAATAAATAATTAACTTATTTAAATTAAACAGGAACTAAATTAAAAGAAAATAAAGGAACAATAATTTAAAGGGGGAAAAAAATGGCGTAAGAACGGAATCGAGTCTCGAGTCAAGAACTAAAGTGCAGCTCAGTTAAAAAGTTATTCTTTAAGGGGGAAAAAAATAAAGAAAATAAAGAAATAATTTACTTCTGTAATCATCAGAACTCGCTAGAACGCTAATCCAGACCACTTCTAAAAGGCCAAATCATAACAGAAAAAAAAAAAAAAAAAAAAAAAAGAAAGAAAAGGAAGAAAAACAGAGTATTAAAGTGTAAGAATCATTAAAGGTAACTTTTCCTTTGAATAAAAACCGAAGAGGAAAAAAAAAAAAAATAAATAAAATTAAAAAGAATAAAAAAATAAATAAATAAAAAAGGAGAGCCGCGAATTGATTGAATGGGAACGAGACCACCTGTTCGGACGCGGAAGCGGTGTCATCTCGGCCCCGGGCGCATGCGCGGGACTCGTTTGCTCTGGCCCTCGGGCATGCGCCGTCCTTAAAACGATGCCCCGACTCTTTTTCGAACGTCAGACGATTTTCGACCAAAAGTCAGTTTCACGAAAACATCATTCAATGATCTCTCTCGCAGGTGTTTTTTTTTTTTTTTTGCTAATTTATTTCAGAAATTTATATACACAATAAATGCACAGTAAGATAACGATGGTTACAGTTAATACGAGGGTAACTCTGAAATTTTTGAGACAGTGGCACACGACAAACGCAGGAAAAAAAAATATTCTTGTAAATTTGAACTCTTTTATGGCAGCAGACAATAATTTGTGGCAACAATTGCAATTTAGCTGTCGTAGAATAGATTTTGGAAGAAAAGAAAATGGAATTGACGTGAGAGCATTATCGCGCTATGATTTTCTATGATTTTAAAGTGGGGTTAAATCAAGAAGAATGCCTTCAACGTCTACAACTGGCATATGGAGACGAAGCTCCATCTCGTGCTACTGTATTTAGATAGCTTACAGAATTTCGTAGAGGTCGAAGTTCTCTGCTGGATAAAGAACACACAGAAAGACCTTCATCAGCTGTAGTTCCAGAAAATGTATCGGCCACGCGCAAGATGTTAGTCGATGATAAATGCTGCACTTACCAAATGATATAGAAATAACTTAAAATTGAATCCGTAGCTATACATAGAATTATTCATGAAGAACTGCATATGAAAAAATTAGTTTGTCGTTGGGTCCCCCATAATTTAACAGAACACCAAAAAACAGAGCGTGTCAGAATCTTCAAAGAAACCATAAAATTACTTAACGATAGTGGACACCGCCTCATTTCTAAAATCATAACTGGTGATGAAACTTACATACCGTTTTTTTGACGTTCCAACACGACAAGAAAGTAAAGTATGGGTCTTTGAAGACGACAACCAACAATGGTGAAAAAGACAACGAGCAATGAAAAAAGTAATGCATGCCATTTTCTTCAGAAGCACGGGACTGGTCAAAGCCATCAAGCTGGAGGGACAGAAGACAGTGACAGCTAACTGGTACACCACTAAGTGTCTTCCAGAAATTCTTCAAGAAGTGAATGTAAGGGGACTCATGCTTCACCATGATAATGCATCTTCTCATACGGCAAGATCGACAGTCGAATTTCTTAAACAAAAACACATCAAAGTGATAGAACGTCCACCCTATTCCCCTGATCTTGCTATGTGAGACTTTTGGCTTTTTTTTTTTTTTTTTTTATCTCAAGAAAAATTTACGTGGTCGCCGTTTTCATTCCGAAGATGAGATTGATGAGACTATAAATCAATTTCAAGAAATGGATGGCTTGAATTATTTAATCTTTGGAAAAAATCGTCTGCAAAAGTGCATTGATGTTGGACAGGACCACTTTGAATACTCTTAAAATTTGTTAAGTAAAACTTGTACCATTTAGCCGTATCTAAAAAATTTCAGAGTGACCCTCGTAAAAGGAAGATAATCGAATCAATTAAAAAAAATGGCTTTTTTTTTTTATTAACCTTCACTGTATGTTTTTACATTTATTATAATGTTCCAATCCTGTTTTCAGTTCCGACGGCAGATTAAAAAAAAAAAAAAAAAAAGGTTTGTATTTCGAGGACCATTTTCCTTATGCCTTTTAAGATTTGTTTGTCGCTTTACGGTCATTTTGTGCACATTTTAGGCTAAATAGGCCAGAACTTAAAATTTACTATTTGCAGTAGTAATAGCTAAATTTTAAGACCAGAACTTAAAATTTACTATTACTACTGCACCACACCACACCACTGTGCCTGTGTTTACAGTTTGGCAATAATGTGGGTGAGAAGAAGTCTGATTGGGCTCTATGACGCTCTACGGAAATATGAGATCATGATCTAAGGCTTAAAGTGGATTCCAAACCTTTACAAACATCCATGGAAACCCAGAGTTTCAAGAGTACCGAGGAGCCAGAGTGCTAGCCACTCGGCCATCAGGCCCTCCAACCTAAAGTTTAACGTGCATTCCGAACTACTATCAAACATCCATGCTACAAATGCCAAAAACGGTGGTCAATTGGCCAACAGGCTGTTTATGCCTTTTAGAAGAAATTCAGAAAGACAATTAAAAAAATGCTTTAAAAAATTATGATTAAAATTTTTTTCTCTTCCCTCTAAAATCTTGCCATTTTCATTCATCCGTAGTTGGAAAGGATGATATACATCCTTAAGATAACAGTAGACATAAAAAATGAACACTTTAACACAGTGAAATGGATTCACGAAAACGTAAAAAAAAAAAAATAAATAAATAAGATAAATAGAGGGATTACAAGCGTCCTGACACGTCAACAATGCGTCGATCTGTTTAGCGCAGCATTTAAATTATGAAGCCAATTGAGGTTAAAAGTTGTCTATTCGAATGCAAAATGGACCGCGCGATAACATCAATCTCGGCAAACAATGGAGCTCAGCTCTCCCGAGAGAGCGTGTTGCGTTTGAGGAGATTAATCGGAAAAGCGAAATGAGGCGGACACTTCCGCGTTCAAGCTAATTGCACAGCTAGAAAGAGAGGGGAAAAAAGTCCCTTTTCCACACGACCTTCGTTGTTTTAGGACTTGCATGGAAAGCTCCTTAATCAGGCATGTTCTCGCTCCCTGATTTGCGATTTTGCAGAATTATCGAGCCTCGCTATGTTATGACGGAAATAACGAAGATAAATACTTCTAGTTAAAAATTTAAACCATTAAAGCCTGTACGTATTTAATGTGTTCGGGCACATTTTGAACCTGTGTAGACACTATAAAGGGCATGTTGGCTGAATGACTAGCGCTCTGGCTCTGAGTGCCACAGGTTTTGGGTTCGAGTCTCGCACTGCCAATGGTGTTTGTAGGGGTTGGAAGTCCACTTTAAACCGTAGATTCCGGTCTAATATGACTGTAGAGCATTGGGTTGACAGTCCTATCCCTTCTCCTGTCTAGAAATTTACCAGCAGGCAGATGGCCTTGGCCCACCATGGGGCTGTTGCGCCAATGAAGAAAATTGTGATGATGTTGAGGATGATGATGTAGACATTATAAATTTATGACAAAGCACTTCGTCCTGATAGCAATTACAAAATAAAAATTCATATATTAAATATTCATTGAATTTAATATTCTCGTATTGATAAAAAAAAAAAAACACAAAAAAGAAAAATTAATGCTGTACAATGATAGTTACATCAAGTTGCGGCCAATTACTCTAAGTGGATGGGGATGCGCATGAATCTATCTGCCTTACTTTTTAAAAAAGTATTCGACATTGCGTACGTTCCGTGATTTGAATCTCTTCTTAAATTCTACACTGTATAGAAACGAAAAAAGTATTGTTGCGATATAAACACTGGGCAAAAAATGTCGAACAGCTATGTCGCGACTTAGTGATTGATCAAGGTCAACAAACACTCGAATTCACGCGAAAAATTCGAAAGCTCGATCGGTGCCGGATTATGGAAAATGTAGAACTATCGAAAATGCCTGCCTGAACAACGCATACTGTATTAAAGAGTCACAATGGCAAGTTTTTTTTTTCTTTTTCCGTTAGAGTTCCTTTTATTGTGGTCTCAGGAAAAGGGCATCCTTCATATTTTTGAAATATTTTTTATAACATAAATATACTCCGATTACCGATTGTATAAAAAAATTAAAAAGGATTCGGAGGGATTGAAGGGTGAAGAAAGGACATTTCGGTGGGATTCTAATTGCAATAAAGATAATTTTAATTTTTAATGATAACATTTTAAATTACATAAAATCAAAATAAAATATTAGATAAAAATAATTCCACAATAACTTTTTCTTTGCTTTGTACTGTGTTTATCCGACTAGCAACTCTAACGAATTGATTCGTCCGTTTCCATCGTTAAACTGGGTAGTTGTGCAATCCGTAGTTGAACTACAGGCATCGAGTTTCACTTTTACCACGAATAGACAGGAGACGACAGGATTTTCAGGGGTATCTTGCTCCATATGTGTGTATCATATGGGAAAAACCGGGAAAACTTCGACTGGGAAGATTAGCTTTCGATGCTAGACACTTACACAAACTATCATAGTCGCCATAAAGATAATTTTTTTGATGCAACAGACTCCACCAGAGGATTTGAACTTTTTTTTTTTTTTTACTATGAATTGCTGAATAAACATTGACAGTTTAACGTTTATTTTCTTCATTATTTTAAATTTTTTTTTTTTTTTTTCGCAGCACGCAGTTACTATTTTTAAAAACACTTTTATTTTTATATTCACGCATTTTAATTGTGATGACATTAAGTAAAGAATAAAATTTGAAGACATGTGTATTGAGTAAAGATATGTAATGGAGAAAAATTTCTATGGAGTAAAGACATCAAATGATGTATGGAAGTGTTATGATGTAATGCGTTACACTTTTCTCTTTGGAATTTCTTACATTCGAATTTTGTACTTTCACTATTATTTTTATTCGCATTAAAACTTGAGGAAATAAAATTTATTATTTTTAATTCAAGCCGAGCAAGTTATATCTGCTAGGTAGAATTTAATTCAAAAATATTGAATCCATTATTGAAATCTGAATTTCTCTGTCTGGGAAGATCGGCCTTATTAAAATTTCTTCATTGATGATCCTTGGTATTTATGAAGATAAGAAAAAAAAATATTATTAAAATTCTTTATTATACATCCGACATTTTGCAATTTTATACGTTGCATTTTTTTTTTTTAGATTGGCTACTATTTAAAGAAACAATGTATGATTTCTAGCAAACGTTTTTCTTAAATGTTCGTTAGTATATTTTTATTTAATTTAATTTTGAGGGTTGGTTTAAATAACTTATAGGTTTTAATATAAATGTAACTTAAAATGTTTCAAAAACATGTTTAGAAAAAAAGTTTGCAAAAATCAAATGAAAGTATAAAAAAAAAAAAAAATGTCTGAAACATTCGTTATAATTTAAGGAATAAATGTCTTTTAAATGGAATCATCAAAATCAATGCTATGTGACTTAGGATTAAATGGAAGATATTTTGTTTTGTATATGACTTTCTGTAAATTTTCAGATTTAGCTATATCCTATTTACGTGTCGTACCGAGAAAACCTGAAAAACTTCCTGCAAAGGTGAGTCATGCACATATGTTGTTATAATCACCTTTGAATCTCCTCGTCTATGAAAGAAATACTTCTATGCACACCTCCAGCGGATTTGTACATGTGTCCTCTGCACTCTAGATGCGCACATTGCCACTGGGTCAAAAGTAAAGCACTGAAAAAGGCCGACTTCACTTAAGTTATATTCCCATTAGATTCTAAGATCGAGCTTCATAGAATGTAACTTAACCAGAAGTCTAAATGAATGTGATATTAATCTTCTGATTCGTCGACGTCTCTGCGACGTACGATTTTAGTATCTGGTGGCAAAACTGCATAATATGTTTTCGTCGTTTACGCATCTATTGATTACTTGCTCTGACGTATATGAGAGATGATGTGTATTATACAGAGCGCATAATTCTTGTATTTTATTCTGAAGTAAACGGAGGGATTGTGGTATATTGGAGTATATAAATCATAGTAGTATGGTATACGGTATAGCAAACCTTAGCACCGGAAAACGCTTACTGGAAATCAATAGCAAAAGAGGCAGAGCAAAATTTTCCAATTGCGAAGTTATAGAATATCCATTACATAATAGAAAAGGGCATTTTTTTCTCACACAAATGAGATAAGTCGACACTTGCGCGTTTAAGTCCTAATGCGTAAATGCGTGTTCATGCCAATGCACTTTGACAATGTAAGACAAAAATCATAATTGTGAGACAGTTTGATTAGATTGGCAAGTTACAGTTAGAGTCTATTCGGAGAAATCGCTTTTGGTTAATGCACATCTTTCAATCTACATGCATCAGTATGGAAAGTTTTTAAACCATTAAAAACACTCTGTTATATGACGATGTATAGGCTGTTATAAACTTAATTGCATGCACCTGATTTTGTATGTAACACAACAGGAAGAAATCCAACGAAGTGAAATTCGGCGATCGTGGAGGCCATTGAATTTCAAACTATTGATTGTGCATATTTACTCATGTATGTTCCTTTGCAGCATTTTAGTTTTCTATTTTCAATGGCCAAGTTGCTAATTTCGTTATTATTTTGGCCACTGTTATCGATTGCATCCAGTTAGGTAAAGTACCTTTACGTGTTATTTAAAGAACATAGTTGTAAATTTTTCTGTTTTGATTTTTTTTTTTTCAATATAAAAGGGATTTTTCTATGCAGCTGGCGTAGAGGAAAAGCTGGAAAGAGCTGCCTCACCAAGTTTTACCTTCTCGTTGGTCGTAAATTCGAAATTAAAGCATTAAAATATTTTTCTAATAGTCCAGAGAGTTTAGTTTTTATTGTGGACGGTCGTAATAAAATTTCGTGTTCTGTTATTCATTGAACCGTAAAAGTTATTTTTATTCAATAACAATAATGCACGAGAGAAAAACCACAGCAACAGAAAATATGATTTCTGTATTTAAGGAGTAAGAAACTCCATTGACAAAATATTAGTCACCGTTACTGATTTATGATCACGACGAGGCAGCGCGCCCATAATTAAGCACGTGACTCGACCGCTGCGCCATCTGTAAAGTCTTTACGATTCCTCTATGCTTGGCCATCAGGGTGGCTAATTTGTTTTGTCTGGTAAGATTATCTCTCTTCCCCGTTCCCAGAGCAGCCTGAATGGCCGTGTGGCTAGCTCTCTGGCGCTCGGTACCACAGAGTCCCGGCGGTGCCATGGATGTTTGTAGTGGTTCGAATCCACTTTAAAACAGTAGGTCCCGGTTGTTTAGCCTAAAGTGTGCACAAGATGACCATAGAGCGACAAACCAAACCATTCCCAGAGCTATGTGATTCCCTACTCGTTAAAAAGGTGAGCGAAGAATATCAGTGGGCCTCGTGTATACTACGAACAGCCTTTATCAAGTGTTGGGTAGGGACAATTCCTTACAGGTGAATTTTTAGAGGTAACTGTCCCTCATTTGAGTGTAGTATGGGAGAAAACTCTGAAGACTTCCTTCAACAACCTGACTACGATGCGAGAAGATTTACACACACCGTCACAATCAGTGACTTCAACACACAGAGACTTCAACAATGGCAATAAGACACGTCGAATCTTGGCTGATCCTGTGTCTATGTTGAAAATAGAGATGATGAATCCGTACGACCTGGTCTCGAGAGAGTGACAAGTGGTGCATATTTAATTAAAGCTGGGAAATTCACTTCGTGGGAGAGATTACATTCTTTGACAATTATTTTTTTCTACATTAATGCTGTGGCCAAGCGCTGAATCAATCTTAATAAAAGAGCATCTTTATCTTTACTGAATTATTTTATCTACTTTAAAATATATGAGCCTTTCATTAAGACCTAGCATTTCATACATATAATTTAAGTACTACAATAAACAAAGAGTTCTTTACTTTAAAAAAACTTTTTATTATTTATTTAAATATTTCTTTAATAAGAAAGGGTTAGATTTCTAAGCAATATTTTTCTAATTATATTATTGGCAACGGGAACTCTTTTTATCAATAAAATAATTAAAATAAACGCGCATTTTTAACAATGTTAAAATTATAAAAATATATATTGAGAATACAATAATATATAATCAATAAAAGTATACAAATCTAAATAATTTTGAATACAAATATAATAATCAATATAATTTACTGTTTATAAAAATTATTTATTTAGAATAAAAGGATTAACATTTATTATTAGATTAAAATAATTAAATTTATTATTATATAATGCAAATACTAAAAAAAAAAAAAAAAAAAATGAATCCCCACTCTCAAGTAAGTCCGTTTTTCATTGAAACGGTTTATTTATTTATTTAATTTTTTTCTAGGCAGGTTCAAAAACAGGAAAATTTTATTTGAATTAAAAATTTTTTGTAGAGTATTAGGTCTTAAAAAATTTAGTTTTATTATTCGCAGTTTACCTAAGACACATTTTTAAAGGAAACAAGAAAGGAATCTCATGTTATGCGATAACAAAACATACAGGCAATGTGGAATTGTGTAGTGGTGTAGAAAAGTCGCTCTTCCTATACTGGTTAGTCAGGGATCTCAATGCTTTAGGTCAGTGGTCCCCCAACTGTAGTACTCATATTCCAGAGGGGTATGAGGACGACATTTGGGATACGCGAGCCACTGAGGGTACGCGAAAGATGTAAGCTCGCGAATGTATGATCACATACACTCAAGAGTCAAAACATTATGACCACCTGTCAATAACGAGTTGGCCCACCTTTGGCGCGCAACACAGTTTCAACCCGCGTTGGCATGGATGCCACAAGTCCTTGGTAGATGGCCGGAGACAGATTGTATCAGATGTTTAAACAACGGTCAAGCAAATCCGAGATATTGCGAATTGGTGGTCTCTGAGCTGCTGTCCCAGGACATCCCAAATGTGTTCTATCGGATTGAGATCCGGTGAGTTAGGCTTAGATCCGCATCCTTTCCCATCACACACAGAAGTAAGTGAAAGAACGATTCTTCAGACTCTCCAGCAGCAATTAAATACCACTTCCACCTGATCACGTGCCTTCCACGTCATCCAGGCGAGTTCATTGCAAAATGTAGGGGTGGTCATAATGTTTTGGCTCTTGAGTGTAAGTATGAGGCCCTCCCATGGGCGTCTGGTTATAATTATGGAGTAGTAATAAAATTGAGTGCGTTTCCGTATTCTAAAGAAACAAAAATTGGGCAAACTTCTATGGTGTACGATAGATGGCACTGTATCGCTGCTTGCCTTCTTTTACCGGTGAGCAATTATTAAGAAAAAAATCTGATCATTTTGTATGAAATATTACAAAAATTCATAACGAATATTCTATTTTCTATTTTTTTTTTAAATATTTCTGGTGAGAAAAATATTACACAAGAAACTTATTAGCAGAATATAAATGTGGAATCTTTAGAAAAATTAAATTTACATTTATTTATAGCTCAAAAAATGAATCATTTCTCTTGAAAGTCGTTGTATGATAGCAGACCCCTTCGCGCCAACACCATAGAGGGGCAATAGCCAACATTAAAGAGTGTGGCAAAAAATCGCCAAGCTATCATCGCATATGGTAAACTACAAAATAAAAACGATGTGATGTGTGTGATCACGTGTGGATTATGTTTGCCCCAAACTGGCAACCCGATGTATTACAACTCTATGATTTCAATAGCGTCGGAGAGCTTACCATTATAAACACATGTGCATGAAAATTTACGGAAAAAAGTCTGTCTTTGCAGGAAAGATACCTCTCAACATTCAAGAAAAACTGCTTTGTGCGCATGCGCATGCATCAACAACGAAGGTGATGTATTTTTAAGCAGAATAGTCACAGGAGATGGGGCCAAGGAGATGGAGGACAGGAAATGGGGATGACATTATGGGCCCCAATCAAAACACTCTGGATCTCCAAGGAAAAAAAAAAAAAACAATATTCGGCCATCGGCAGGAAAGGTTTTGTTAACTGTTTTTTGGGATACAAATGAGCGCATAATGAAAACTGAACTACGATTAACAGTGCGAGTTACAGTGAAATTATAGAAGAGATGTTGAAGCAAGCAGCTCGCAACAAACGCCAAATTGTGTTGTCGAATTAAGTTTTGTTGTTGCATAACAAATCGGCTCGTCGCACTATTAAAAATCTCAACAAGGTAAAATTTGAGTTTCTGGAATTCCCTCCAAACAGCCCAAACCTAGCTCCATTTGCCTTAGGCAGCCGAAGGATGCTTTGTAAAGTCACCGATTTGTCTTGAGACTTGTTGTTGTTTCTTATCCCACTTGGCAGACATCTAGACCAAGCCCACGAACCAGTATGGACTCATGCTTTAAGGGAAAGGAAGCACTTTCTGTTGTAATGGAGCACCTGTAGGTAGAAGTCTGACTTGGATCCGTGACGCTCTTACAGTCATATGAGACTTTGACCTACTGTTTAAAAGTGGATTCCGAACCACCAATCTTTTGTTTGAAATGATTTCGTAAGACCGCTGGGCAAAGGGCTTTGATAATAAAGGAGATTATTTTTGATGTGCATAATGAAACCTAGCTTCATGTAAATAAATTGTGGAATGAAAATGTAGATAATTTCTGACTTACCCTCGGATATATAAATTATGTGGGATACAACTTCCAATTATATTTGTCTCATATGTGCTCGACGAAAATAGTTTGGAGATCACTACTTTTAAGATTTAAAATGGAAACACTTCATCGCCGCCATTTTTCCTATCGTATCGTGTCGTACGAGAGTTCAATTTTTATGGAATGGAACAAAATGGCGAGTGGCGAATAAATATCTGTGTCATTATCTTTAAAGAAATAAAACGTGCGGTCATTTTTTTTTTGAAAAGTTGGAAACTCGGCGTACAGACAGTTACAGTGTTCTTCCTCGTGACATGTAAATGCAGGACAGTCACCTCTTTCCAGAAGATCCCCCCTCCCTTCCCCCTCGACGTGGCCGGGACCGTTTAGGGTGGATTCCGCTCAAATGAAGTCTTCAACACGGTGGAAAAAAATCAGGTTTGATCAAAACTGACAAAAAATAAATAAATAAATTTTATTTAAGTTAAAGAAAAACAACATGCGTTATTTTTATTTTAATGTAGAGTACGTTTTCTAAATTTTGTTGTTGTTTTTTCTGTTTTTATTAGTGAAAAATTATTTCATTTTAGCTTCTCTTACAAAAAGGTGAAGTCTTTTAAAACTTTTTTTGTTATTGTTGTACACAGGGGTGGGGGAGTTGGTGTCGGGAGTCAGTTTAAAAATTCGATTCCTCATTATTTTAAAAAAATAATTTTTATTTTTCTAAAATTCTAGACATTAATGTTAAACTAAAATGTTCAGAAGGTAATACAATTGTGTCCTTCTATAATACAACCACGAGCAAACACTGTAACTGCTTTAGCAGCAAACCGAGTAAATATTGATTGGTTTGATTTGTCGCACTACGGCCACTTTGTGCACATTTAGGCTAATTAGACGGGACCTATAGTTTAACGTGGATTCCAAACCACAAAAAAAACATCCATGCCAGTGCCAGGATTCGAACCTGGGTAAGTGTTGAAAACATTCTTTCAGCATCGAGGCTTCTAAAAAGCTATCTTGGATACACCATGAAAGAAGATCTTATAAAAGCTATTACATTATATATATATAAAATGAATAGCAAAAAAGGAGCTTTAAAGTGTGCTTTAAATGCGCTTTGTGCTTTAAAATGTATACTAGTTTTTGCTTGTTCATATATATTTATTGATACATATATATATATATATTATTTTGAATGGGATGTATGTATTTTTTGTAAGCAAATTTAAAAGAGTCTTTTAAAAGGAAATGCGACTGTAAAGATATATATATAGTGCAAAAATTGCTTTTCTAAATATAAGAACTCAATAAAAATTATTGAATTGATTTTATAAATTCTTACAAATCCATTAGTAAAGATTATAGCTTTTAAATTACGGAAAGCAGTCTGGAATCTGTATAAAAAAATTCGACCCGAGATTCCCGATAAATGATTTTAGGCCGACTCTCCGCCCCTGGTGATACAAGTGCCTGCATTGTGTTCTACTGGGCCAGCGTACCTTAAAGACGGACGATGAAGTGAAGAGGCTGCCTTCCAGAAGTACTTTTAAGTGAAACTGGCCTATATTTGCGTGTCGTGTGGGAGAAAAATCAGGTAAACTCCCGTCCCACTATCTTTCTTATTTTTAAAAGCAACGAACTGCTGCGAGCATTGCAAGCGAATTCGAGCTTTTCTATACGCTAGCATTCGTTACGATTCAAATCAAACTTTTCTGTTTAATAAGAGATTTTGCATATTTAGCTGAGATTACATTTGAGGCCAAAAACTATTCGTTATTTAATTATTAGCTGTTAATTATTAATTATTATCCATTAATTATTAATTATTAGCTATGAATTATATTTCACCCATGAACATGTTTTTACAGAAAAGAAAATAATCATAATTACTTATAAAGGTACCAAATGAGAAGAAAATGAAGCAGTAATATATTCTTACTATAATAACCCATAATTAACCTTTCATAACAGTATAATCTTCTATTGATACAGAATTTTCGTTTCTAAATGGGTAACTTTATAATTTTTTAAAGAAAAAAAGAAGAAAAATACATTTATATTTACTTTTTTTCAGAATACAATTTATTTCTCTAAATTAAAACTTTAATAGGAAAATTGTATTTATTTTTAACGAGAACTTTTATTTAAAATTTAAAAAAAAAAATTAAATATATTAATTAATCTTTACTGAATCGAAAGAAACGCATATATCGATGTATCGCATTATAGTTTTTTAGGAATAATGTCCCACTCAACCGTCGTTTCCGAATTTTAGTTAATTGCTCAATCAGACTTTCTACAACACGATTCCTTTTCTAAGATACGAAGTCAAACAAATATCAATATATCACTCCATAACAAATTTTACACTAAATAAAATAATTAAAAATTGTTTAAATTTTTTTCCACATATGTATTTTAATACATCCCTCCAAAAATCAGTAAGAAAACAACTTAAAAAATGACAACAATTATGTAATTAATAATTATGTAAATACTTATTTAGTAATAATTTTATAATATATGAGTTAATTTTCCAAAAGAGATATTATCTACAGAATACATTTTGTGGAAAACTGTTTTGTACTATTATTGTATATGTAATATTTGGATACCATGAACAAGACTAATGATGAAGAATAAATTCTGAGTTAATTTTCCAAAAAAAAAGACATTATCTATTGAATACATTGCTTTATATTGTTATTGCAGTTATTTGTGAACAAGAGTAATGATGAAGAATATAATTTTCCAAAAATAGCATAGAGTTAGTTTTCCAAAAAAGGCATTATCTACAGATTAAAATTGTTTCGCATTATCACGAGTATCCAAATATTTCAAATACAGTGATATTTGAAATATTTGGATACTCGTGAACAAGAATAATAGCGAAGAAAAATTTTGAATTAATGTTCATAAAAAACATTACCTACTGATTAAATTTTATTGAAAACAGATTGATATATCATTTTAGGTACTTATGAGCAAGACTAAAGATAAAGATTAAATTTTGAGTTAATTTTCCAAAAAAGCCATTACCAGTTGAATTCGTTTTATATTATTATTGCAGATATTTATGAATAAGACTAATGACGAAGAATACATTTTGAGTTAATTTTTCCAAAAAAGGCATTATCTACTGATTGCATTTTACTGAAAGATGCATTTTAGGCACTTAATTTAATTATTTATTATTTATGCAATTTATTTATTATTATTTATTCACTATTATTATACTATTAATTCTCCACTTTAATTATCATTATAGGCACTTATGAACAAGACTAATGATGAACAAGAAATTTTGAATTAATTTTCCTAAAAAGGCATTATCTACTGATTGCATTTTACTGAAAACTGCATTTTAGGCACTTAATTTAATTATTTATTATTTATGCAATTAATTAATTTATTATTATTTACTTACTATTATTATATTATTATTTCTGCATTTTAATTATCATTATAGGCACTTATGAACAAGACTAATTATGAAGAATGCATTTTGAGTTAATTTTCAAAAAAGGCATTATCTACATTATACATTTAGTGGAAAACTGCTTGCTGTTATCAATGTAGATACTTATGAACAAGATTAAGGATGAAGGAAAACTATTAGTTTAAATGAAAACATTTGGATACTTGTGAACGAAATGATGAAGAGAGAGAGAGAACTCACCTGCGTCCATGTAGAGAGAGAGAACAAGAGTTTGCGCGTGTAATCCACAAGTGAGTGCGACAGCGTTTGTGGGTCGAATGGCCGAGCGAGCTCTCTTATAACTGCGGCTTGACCTCTCTCGTCCAGCGAGGCGAAATTCGGCGCTTTTCCCAACTCTACTCACTCTTTATCTCTCTCGATTTTCGATTTCTTTCTCATTTGGCCGCTGCTCAATCAGAAACAGATTGACGACGCAAAACAGCTAATATTTCTGCAAAAAGAACAGCAGTTTTTTTAAAAGAAACCGTTTTTTGGCACGAATAAATATCTCGTCAAATGAAGGTTTTCCTAGTAGAGGGTTCGATTTCTCATTTGATGCCGCTCAATCAGAAAGAATTGACGACGACGACGCAAAAAAAGCTAATATTTCAGCAGTTTTTTAAAAGAACTTCTTTTTTGGCATGAATCTCGCCTAATGAAGTTTTTAGATGGATCGATTCCTCATTTGATGCTATTCAATGAAAAACAGATTGATGACGAAAAAGTTAATATTTCAGCAAAAGAACAGTAGTTTTTTTTAAAAGGAAATCTTTTTTGGCACGAATAAGTATCTCGCCAAATGAAGGTTTTAGATGAATCGATTTCTCATTTGATGCTTCTCAATCAGAAAAGATTGACGACGACGACGCAAAAAAAGCTAATATAAAAAAGCTAAAGCTATATAGCTGCAAAAGAACAGCAGTTTTTTTGTTTAAAAAGGAAACCTTTTTGGCATGAATAAGTATCTCGCCAAATGAAAGTTTTAGGTGAATCGATTTCTCATTTGCTCAATGAGAAACAGATTGACGACGACGCAAAAAAGCTACCATTTCTGCAAAAGAACAGCAGTTTTTAAAAAAGGAAACCGTTTTTTGGCATGAATAAGTATTTCGCCAAATGAAGATTTTAGATGGATCTATTTCTTATTAGTCTGCTCCTCAATCAGAAACAAATTGAAGACGACGACGCAAAAGAGCTTATCTTTCTGCAAAAAGAATAGCAGTTTTTTTTAAAAGGAACTATTTTCTGGCATGAATAAGTATCTCGCCAAATGAAGGTTTCAGATGGATCGATTTCTTCATTTTCCCATGAATAAAGAGAGGGATTAGCTATTGATAAGATTATCGCGTTTCCGTTTTGCCTGTAATCCCGTCGTTTATTTCCCCCTCATTCGCCTCGCATACCTGACGTCTTAATCTCTGGAAAAAATGTATTCTTATGAATTAATTGCGTTTTCCTTATTCAAATGAGAAGATCAAGAAGGAATGTTTGTTTTTTAAATGGGAAAACAAATCCAACAATAAAAGTTGTTTTTGTTTACTTTCAAGCTAAAGGTTAACCTTTTGTCATCAATATTATTTATTTATTTATTTCCTTTACTTAATCTTGTTTTACACTGCTGTAAGCAGGAGTCGGGGGTCGATCAAAAATTTGCGACTCATAACTCCTACCTCCCGAGTCGGATCTTGTATATCAACTCTTTACTGTAATTATATGTGCCATGACCTTTACTAATGGATTTAGAACATTTTTGTAATAAATTTAACGACTGTTATTGACGGCCTGATGGCCAACTGGCTAGCACTCTGGCTTCTGGTGCTTCAGGTTCGAATCCTGGCGGTGGCATGGTTGTTTATGAGTGGTTCGAAATCCACGTTAAACTGCAAGTCCCTGTTTAATGTATCTACAGTGTGCACAAAATGACCGTAGAGAGATAAACCAGATATTTGAATTCCCATTAAACCGTAGATCCCGGTGTAATATGACTACAGAGCGTAGGGTTGACAATCCTAACCTGTAAAAGAAAAACATTTCCTGTCTCGAAATCTGCCAGTAGACAGACTAGGACAGGCCCACATTAGACAGGCTCATTAGACAACAGGCCCACCATGGGGCTGTTACGCTAATGAAGAAGAAGACTGTTATTGAACTTATATATTTGTAAAATCCTTTTTGTATTAACAAAGTACTTTTTACAAAAATGTCCTATAAAAATGGCAGCACCAAATCAAGAGGTACAAATATATTATAGAATAGTTGAATACAAGTAAAAGAAAATTGTACATTTTAATCACAAAAATTTGTAATCCTATAATAGAATAGCTTCAATCACATCTTTTATTGTTGATTCAAGAGATCGTTTTATAAGTGTCAGTGCTGAGAAAAGACTTTCAATACATACTTGATTTGGGGTTAAATAGCAACTGCTTTTGCTACAAAGCAAAAGGACAATCATAGTAACTGCTTTTTTGCTACAAAGCAAAAAGGACAATCATAGTAACTGCTTTTGCTACTATTCGTATGATTGTAGGTTGGATTTATCACCTGGACATTTCATTTCAACATTCCTTCCAATAATTTTGAAAAAAATAAAAAATATTTTTATAAGAGTCGAGAGTCAAATTTTTATACCGACTAATATCTCCGATTCCTCACCAAAGAATTTCGCTAGCAGGAACTTAGAACTCCTTTTTATGCTTGCATTAAAGGGAAATAAAAGACGTGAAATGTAAAACGATTGTCCGCTTGATTAGATTTAAATTAGAAGGAAGAAATTCCCATTAACTAAATCCAAAACAAGAGTAGATATAACATCAATTGCAACAACATTTTAACATCTCGTAATTGTGGAAAAATAAATTTTTTTTTATGTTAGGGTCATGACACAGATTTTTGTTTTTCAACTTCCGAATCCGAATCCCGACTGCAACAAAAATACTCAATTCCGATTCCTTGCTCCAGATTTTGAATTCGAATCTCGACTGCAACAAAAATACTCAATTCCCGATTTCTTGCTTCCGACTTCGAATCTCGACTGCAACAAAAAGGCTAATTCCCGATTCCTTACTCCCGACTTCGAATCTCGACTGCAACAAAAAGGCTAATTCCCGATTCCTTACTCCCGACTTCGAATCTCGACTGCAACAAAAAGGCTAATTCCGTTTCCTTGCTCCAGACTTCGAATCTCGACTGCAACAAAAAGGCTAATTCCCGTTTCCTTGTTCCAGACTTCGAATCTCGACTGAAACAAAAGGCTAATTCCCGTTTCCTTGTTCCAGACTTCGAATCTCGACTGCAACAAAAAGGCTAATTCCCGTTTCCTTGCTCCAGACTTCGAATCTCGACTGCAACAAAAAGGCTAATTCCCGTTTCCTTGTTCCAGACTTCGAATCTCGACTGCAACAAAAAGGCTAATTCCGTTTCCTTGCTCCAGACTTCGAATCTCGACTGCAACAAAAAGGCTAATTCCCGATTCCTTGCTCCCGACTTCTAATCCGACTATCCACCTATGCATATAACATAAAAAATGTCGATTATTATAAAGTTATATTTATACATACATTTTTTCAAAGCTAATTTATTACATTTATACATATAATAAAATATACACTTCATACAATGATGTTTCTTATTTTTTGCACACCACTGATGTACAACAAATAGGTGAAGAAATTTTAAATTTGGAAAAGGATCACGATCCTACTTTATAAACAGATTTAAGAACGACTCCTATAAACAGTTGGATTTCAGGCTAAAAATAGTCCCAATTTTTATTCTCACTTGTGTTGTTAAGTCATTTATCATTTCTATGAATTTAAAGAAGGGCTGTCAATGTTTAAGGTGTTGTCCCAAGATCTCGTGTTTTCACTTGAAGTCTCGAGTTATTGCTTTTAATATGTTTTTATTAGTTTCACCTGAATGTTTGTTTGCAACTGACTCACTGGGTTCGATTTTGCCCCTACTTTAAGCGATCAGATTTAATTTAAACGTTGTAGACTTATCAAGGACCGACGGCAATAAAATATTTTGATAAGCTTATTATCTCATCAGGATTAGGATCGCCAGGATGAGTGATTTTATTTTAATTTATGAAGAGCAATTTAACCCATGTAGAATGAAAGTCATTCAAATCTACGTGGGACAGCGGCACAACGGATAACGCGCCTGACTACGGATCAGAAGATTCCCTGTTCGAATCCTGGCTGGCTCGACCTATTCACATTTAGTCTTTGTTTTACTCACAATTAATCTTCCGTACCGGGACCTCATTTAAATATTATAGTTTAAAAACACTAAAAAACACGCTTTTAGAGTTAATCAAACTAAAAGTAAAAAATAATTGTTAACATAGGAAAAAGTGACTGACGAGAAAATGAATGTCACTGTTCTAAAAGCTTGGGGTGCTTTGTATGACATTTTTAAACTAAATCTGCATTTCGGAATGAAACTAGTGAAAAATTATAACGATTGATATCGAGCACCCCACGCTTTTAGAACAGTGACATTCATTTTCTCGTCAGTCATTTTATTCTTATGTTAACAATTATTTTTTACTGTTTAGTTTGATTAACTCGAAAAGCGTGTTTTTAAGATTTTTTAAACTATAATTTATTATACCGTGTGTTTGAGTTTTATTGAGGAAATAGATACAAGTAATAATTTTTAAATAAATAGTTTGAATAAACATTCATCTAAAATATCTGTTACGTTTACTATTGGATTTTTGCGTTAAACAAAAGTATTAATAAAGCAACTCTAATGTTATCTAATTCCAATTTTTTTCCATTTACTTTAGCTGGTTTGTGTTGATAAATTTTACGCTAACTATTATTGAGGAGTATATTTTAATGGATGAATTCTCACGCTGCACCAGCAAAAGAAACGTGATTGATTTGCTCAGTGTTCCAGAGTGGAAGGGATGTCGCTGTATCAGAATTATTGATGCGTACATCATTATTGAAGCATTCATTTTAATTCATGAAAGAGTTATACGTAGACAAAAGAAACGTAAATGGTTTATTCAGTGTTCCAAAATGCTATAATGTTTTTCTTTGGCAGTACTGTGCCCAAAAAGTACGACTAATTATTTTTTTTTTTCAAAAACTCTTTATTTATTCTTCCAAATTTATTTCATCGCCTTCAGAGTAATTCCCTCCGGACACAATGCACTTATGACAACTTTTTTTTTTCCAATCCTCAATGCATGCTAAAAAGTCATCGGCAGGAATGGCCTTCAAAGCACGTGGCGATTCACGTTGAATCTCTTCAATCGACTCAAAACGGTGTCCCTGAAGTAGTCTTTTGAGTTTAGAGAATAGCCAGAAGTCTCACGGTGTGAATAGGGTGGTTGTGGAACTATATGAGTTTCATTTTTGGCGAAAAGGTTACGAAGAATCAATGCAGTGTGAGCTGGCAGTGTTTCACTGGTTCGGTGTTTTCGGTACCAATCGAGATGATCGATCCTTTTGAAATTCCAACATCATCAGCAAGGTCTCTAATTGTAAATAGACTGTTTGCAAGAACCAAATCTTAGTTTTTTTTTGACGTTTGCTTTGTCGGTTGAGGGGCATGTTGACCAGAGACCTCTTCGTCTTCAACGCATTCTCTGCCTTCTTTGAACTGTTTATACCACTTCTAAACGTTTCATTCCGATATAGGAATGCTCACCGAATGCCTTCTGCAACATTCTATACGTTTCCGCAAACAAAATTGAATGCAAGTTCTTTGCTCAATTCATTCAGATACTTCAAAAATCGCCGGAATCAGTTTTAGCATCTCACAAAATCAAGCGTTATTCAAACACTAATGAATATTTCGACTTAAAATTTCACGCGGATGTCAAGGACAGTGCCAACAATCTAAAAAAGAAAACAAATTAAAATACCATATGCCCGGGAAATTTAAAATCGAAAATTGGTCTTACTTTCTAGACACAGCAGTACTTAGACAAAAGAAACGTAAAGGATTTATTTAGTGTTCCAAAATGCTGTAATGCTTTTGATTTGGCAATATTATCCTCAACAAAATCGTTGAAAAGTATTTCTTTGATTCAATGTTAACGATAAATGCTCAAAATCCCGACCACGCTTAGTAGCGTTGAATGTATGACTGGAGAATAGATGTCAGGCATTTCGTTGCAGCTTGCAGCAACGATGGATAATCGAGGAACGAGTTCCTCAAAAAACTGAACTGGAGTCTCGCAAATGAAAATGCAATTGCTGATCTGTGTTGATGGCCACGGGACTAAAAACACGTTACGTCACAGGTATCAGTTATCGTATTGTGCCTGACTGTTGCGAGAAATTCTTTTTGAAAATGTGTTCGTTCCTCAATGCGTCACTTCCGACTGCTTTGGATTGCTGTTTGTATTTAAAAATTATAATTTTAATTTCTTTTACGGAACCATTTTTGGCAATATCATATTTCAAATTTTCCTGTGAATACATTTCCTATGACATTCTTCAAATGGATCGAGAGGTAAAACAGCTTTGAAACGCAGCTTCGATAAGAATACATCCCTCCATACTAGTAAGTATGGATGGACGGATGGGCACTGTCCTTTTAAAAGATTCATTGCATTTCAAGATTTAAACTGTTCAGAGATATCTTTTAAATTATGCTGCAGAAACTGTCAGACAGCGGTACCTACACATACATCCGCTTTGGTATAGGTACAATTAGACATACGTCCTGTTTAGATGAGAAAAATGCCGTTTGATATAAGACTCGCTCACATAGACATCTCTGCCAATTGAATTAATGCCAAAAACTTTGTAGAGATGTACCAAAGCCCAAATGAGCAATAACAGCATTATGTAGAATAACCGGGCATTGTCTCCTTTCCTGAACATCTTGAGTAGAAGTTCTTTAGAGACGTCAGATTTTTAGTGAACGTCAAATTTGATGACTAAACCAGGTTAATATTGGGAGAATAGAAAACTAAATTTAGTAAATTTACATTTATGTATGTATTGCCTTTTGTGATACCTGTATAAAATTCTATTGTGTATATGAGTTCCTCTTGTAAAAAAGTGGTCCGTTTGGAACGATGAATCTTCCAGTCACTCTCATTTCCTTGCTCTTGGTTCTTCCTCTTTGTTGATTTTGAACTTTGTCATCGCCTCAAAGTGTGAGGTATTTTGTTTGACCTTTCTATTATTCGCCACCCAGAGATTCTACTTTAATTTGTTCCTAAGTTTGTACAGTTCGGGATGGCTATCGCAGCCCCCGGTCTGAAGAACCGGATGCATAGGGCGGGTCGGTGACGATTAACTAGACTTATGTATGTATTGCATAGGTGCTTTTGTATTCGTGTATTTTAATGCTAAGCAATGTTAAAATAATTTTATCAATGTATAACATGCCAATAAGAATAGGACTTTCTAATGAGAACGAATGAATCATTTTTCCTTAATTTCGTATGTTAAAATATTCGTTTGGTATAAGTCCTAGGATTTGAAAAAGATTAAAGATCGTATATCATAGTACCACTTACTGTATTGTCCATCCTTCCTTTCAGGAATACGAATTAATCAATTCCAGAAAGCCATTAGAGCACTACAGCTATATTTCACAACAGAAATAAAATGCACGTCTTATCTTTTTTACATCTACTTTTAATATCATCAGTTCCAAATGTGTGCTATTAATTTTCATAGGAAAATGGAACAAGGCTTTTTAAAATCTTAATCGGTATTTACATATAGATTGAGAAATTTATATGACTTTCTTTGGTGATGTTTACTGTTTTCTTCTATTCTGTGGTATTTTGAATATCGTAGAATTCAATTTTAGTGGTGATGTAGAAACACATAACTCTATTTCCCTTTCCTCCAAGTAATTAAAGCATCGTTTAATGTTTATGGATATTCATTTCCATAAGCATGAATGATCATGTCTGAATGATTGTAACAATGTAATGATGTCCATAAACATTAGGTTTATGGACATCATTTCATAAACACGAGATTTACTTTAGATGTTTTCAGAATGTTAAATAAGAAGTTTTAATGAGATGTTTTCACATTTTTTTTTTATTTAATAAAGTGCATTGTTGGAATTATAACTATTCAAATGCACTAGATTAAGAATTCTTTGTTGGATTCTTAAAATTTAATTACTCTGGAATAAATTTTGAAATTTAACTTTCAAAATTATAATTTTGGATTTTTAATAAAGCATTTTTTTGTTGAAATTAAGTCAGCATCTCTATCTTTAGAATTACGTTTCATTGATGTTAAGTTAAATTGGACTTGCATTATTGTTAAGTATTATTAGTATTGTTAGTTATAAAAATAACTTGTTAGTTGTCAAATAACTTCTTAGTTATTGAAATAACTAATAAACTTGTATTATTAGTTATCAAAATAATGGAAACACCCTAGTGCTGCAGCATGTCTGTCCACACCACGACAGATCCACCTCCCTACTTGACAATTAGAAGCAGACAATCACGATCATACGTTTTGTGCAGGTGTCCTCCAAATGTGCACCTGTGGCCGTTGGTACCACGGGCTTCAGGTTAGAATTCTGGGGGATGCATGGAGGGTTGTGAGTGGTTCGGAATCCACGTTAAACTTTAGGTTCAGTTTGGAATCCATGTTAAACTGTAGGTTCCAGTCTGATATCCATGTTAAACTGTAGGTTCCAGTAAAATGTGCACAAAATGACCGTAGAGACAGACCAAACCAAATGCAATCCAAATGTGCACCAGTACCGTTGTGGAAAAAGTGTGAAAGACGATTAGTCTAATCATATAACTGTCTTCCGCTTATCAATCGACCAGGTCTTGTAGCACCACACTGTAGACGACGTTTGGCATTAACAGTTGTGACCAGAGGCTTGGGGAATTGCTGCTCTGCTATTAATATCCTATTTATGAAGGTGCATTCTAACTATAATTATTAACACTGTTGAGTTCAGATGCTGATTGAGCTCTACAGTCCATTTTTGCTGCAGTTGTTTCTTTTAGGCATTACAATCGCTTACGCATTAGACGCTTCAATACCCGTCTGTCTCTTTCACTCAGCTTCTCCTTCCGTCCACTGTTTTGCTTTGCCGAGCTTTTCTTGGCGCATTATGTGTACGCTGTCCTGACTTTAGACACAGTGCGTCTAGAAACGTTAAAAGCTGGGATATTTCGAACACAGTTGCTCCTACTAATCGGGCTCCTACAATTTAGCCTCTTTGAAAGTCTGTGAGGTCTGACATTTTAAGCTTTTGACAAAGACGTATGCAAGTTCACTAAAGCTTCCTCATACTAACATGATATATACTTTTTATATTAAAAAAATGGTAGTTAAGATTACATTTTAACGTTTACGAATAGCATTCTTAAATGTCACTTTTATCACAGATGTTTCCATTAATTTGATAACCACCTGTATAACAGGTGGGCTGAAAGGTTCATAGGCTGACACATAGATGGTGCTACTAGTATTAAATCCATATGATTTTTAGTTAGCCCTAACCTTCAAAAGACACGTGTATAAATTTGACAGCTGTTGCACTATTAGTATCTGAGTTATAACATTTTTAGAGAAGCAACTTTTTGTTGGTTTGAAAAAAGGGATAAAAAGGAATTTCGTGTGTTAATAAAGCATTGCCTTTTGGCTAAAAAAAATACTATTAAAACCAAGGCTTGGCTTGATACACGTTATTCGGACTTTGCACCAAGAAAATTGACCGTAGAGAAGTGGTTTGCCAAATTTGAACGAGGCGAAATGAGCACCGAGGATGATGCACGCAGTGGACGCCCCAAAGAGGCTGTTACCGACGAAACATCAAAGTCCACAAAATAATTTCTGATAACCGTAAAGTGAAGTTGATTGAGATAGCTGGAGACCCTAAAGATAT